>JAODAL010021290.1:0-67421 GCA_025379985.1 Phyllomedusa bahiana | reverse complement strand
AAAAACCGGCTTAAAAAACCTTTTAAACGCTGTCATATAAAGGGTCATCAGCTCCTTATTTTACTCGCTCCTTACAGCGGCCCTTTCTTTAATCTGATTTCCTTTTAGTTAGATCCCCAATCGAAACGTTTAAGATATAATAATGCTGACACATTTAGCTTCATCTACCAATCTCCAAAATTTTTCCAAATTTTTTTCCCTCAGCCGGGGGCTTGCCACGTTTCTTTTAAGTTATTAGACGTGCTATGGCTTCAAATCAGGGATGTCTTCATTTAAAAGATCTTATGTGGCAATCCCCCGTTTTCCCCCAAAAAATAAGACACCCCCAAAATAAGACATGGTGCTTTTTTTTTTATGAAATTTTCAATTTGGGCTGCTTTCTGATTTTTTTTGAAATCACTACATATTTAAATGCTTTGATGTTTGTTCAACAAAAAAAGTGAATTTTTTTTCTTAAAAAATAAGACCCCCCTAAAAAATTTAAGTCTTAGCTCGCCTTAGAGAAAAAAATTAATAAAACACGGGTCATTTTCGGGGGAAACAGGGTATGACTTATATGAGAATTGCTCAGGTCTCACCTTCAAGTTGAACTTCAGCTGGTGGAGACCTTGATGTTGTATCTCGATCTGGAATGAACAGACTAAATACCAAGAGTCTGATGTTTATACTTCCCGTAAACATTTGCATATTTGCATTTTGGATAAAAATAGGTCAATTTCATGAACAAAAAAAAATCAAAAAAACCACAAATATAAAGAAACATTGTGTAATAGAAAGATTTAAATCTTTTGTTTACTTTAAACTCATTTTATCTATAATGGGGGCCCAACCACCATTTTTGGGGGGCCTCTAAAAGTGCCCAGGACCAAATCTCACATTCATTCACTGACCATCTGCCACGTGTAGTTGGTCTGGTACTTTGGTTTCTAATGGCAATTTATCATCAAAGTAAGATGCTTTAAGTAATCGTTTTAGGTTTTATGGCTTTTGGGCATCCAAATTGGGCCATAAAACATGTTAAGCTCCAAGATAATTATATAGATGGAATACCCTTACATCAGATGTGCACCTCCATAGGATTTAGAGTTTGTTTGATTTATCACAGCACGCCGAAACACTCAGCATGCTGAGTTTTACAGGTGAATATTTTAAAACAGGGAGTCAAAACATTTTCGTTAAACGTCTAGAGAAAGGTCCTTCATAATTTTCAAGGGTTTTTTTTTCATGACTGTAAATTCTGGCAAAATAAAACTTTTTAAAGGTATTTTTCCCTACTTTTTTTTTATTTTAGCCCCCAACCAAAACTGATCTGTCCCTCAGTGAGGGGAAGACCACTGCTTTGATGTCCCCCCATACACTGTAAATATATACACACAGACATAAACAGAGGCAGCTCCTGCACCTGTATGACTATAGCACGCTGTCACAGGAAGCAGCAGCATGGAGGACATTATAGAGCAGGAGCTGTGCATCCAGGACTGGGGTAAGATATAGTACCCACCAGAGCTTCCAGCAGGTTCTGTGATCCCGGGTTTTTTTCCCTAGGGCACAGGTTTTCCCCTTGTTTTTTCAGATGCTTTTTTTGGGTTTGAAACCACTGTAAACCGCTTTAACCTTTTTTTAATGACATTTAAAAGAAAAACCCTGCGCAACCCCACTGCACAGATTTTTTCCCCCGGGCGTTTTTTTTACCCGCCAGTAAATTTCCAAAAAAAGTTTATTCTTCCGCCCCGTTTTTGGGGGGAAAAGAACTAGGTGCGAAGGGGAAGGGGTTTGGATCCACAAACCCCGGAAAAAGCCCCCCCCCGCGGGGAAAAAAAAAACCAAATACTGGGCGGGATTTCTCGAACGGGGTTTTGGTCCCCACTATTAAACGCAGCCTTACGGGGCCCTTTCCCCCCCTCCTCAAGTTGACTTTTAGGGCAGCTGAACCATACCACGTCTTATCCTCTAGTCAAATTTTTGCTGTGTTTTCAGAGTGACTGATGAGCTTAAAAAGGAGGGAAGAGAAAAGGTGGCTAATAAGTGGAGAAAGGGACACGTTTTTTCTTCACTATGGGTTTAAAAAGCATTTGGAAAGGTGGGTCCCTTTTAAAGAAAAACTTTGCCCGACCTTATGTACATGGCTAACTTAGCGATACCTTTCCTTTGCCGCTTCACAATAATTGCTCGGAGAGGGGCTAAACACAGTTAGCCTTTTATTGCTTTCTATTTTTTGATAAATTGTTTGGATACATACGCTTAAGACATTTATGTTTCCAGAATCAATGCCTATATTACATCTGAACTTGTTATTTCCTTGAGTTATGCGACTTGTCATAAGCCTCAGAATATGGAAATGCAAGGTCCCAGACCTTCCTTAGTTGTTTTATAATTGATAACTTCTGTATCCCTGCTCGCTCCTTAGACTGATGTCTTTGATGTGCTAATTAGTAAGAGAAAGAGTCGGGAGAAATGTATTTTGCTGCACTTTAATCTCTTTTATTAACAACAATATCTGTCTTAGCCAATATTTGCTTTGTGAGGACATGTAGATACGTCTTTGATTCCGTCCTAGAAAGAGCAGTAAAACGCGTCAGCTCTGTAATTGCTTTTGTGGCTGAAATCGACAGGAGAATAGGATTTTTTTCCCCTTTCATTTGAATTAAATGAAAATCCACTGTATAACTAGCTTCCAATCTACGTTAAGCACATAGTAGGGCAGCTTCACTTATACTACCGCCGTTAATTATTAACAAGGTATATGAATTGCTGACATATCGCAAACATGATCCTACTTTTTTCATTCAATGGCCATAGGAATTTAAAGAGAACCTGTCACATAGTTTATGCCCCCCTTGTTGAGGACACAACAAGCTAGTGTCAGACCTGCTGTTTCCAGCACTGTGCCCCTTATTCTGTAAGATGCTGTAGTTTTTGTGTATTTAATGCTCAAATCTGCAGTTTTCAGCCAGAAGAGTCATTCGAAGAGTCCTTCAAAGTCAGTTTTTTTCAAACCAGCCAATCGGAGGCTAGCCCCCGCCCACCTCAACTGACAAACCTATTACCTTGAATAGGTAGAAACATGTGAATAACTGTCAGTGGGCGGGGCTAGCCTTTTGTGGGCGGGCTAACACCTGCTCATGAATAAGCTTTGAGGGGTAAATGCTCTAAAACCCCAGCATCTTACAGAATAAGGGGCACAGTGCTGGAAACAGCAGGTCTGTCACTAGCTTGTGCTGTCCTCAGCAAAGGGGGCATAATCTATGGAACAGGTTCCCTTTAAGTACAAGGAAATTTCTTTAAGTTCTATCAACATAGACATTGGTGGCATAGCGTATACTGCCAGTGACAGATTGGTGGTGGCTTGACCACTATGACCACTGACAATCAGCAGAACATCTACAAAAGAGTCATTCCTTTTTGTCTTTTGTAATTTCTGCCGAGCTCTTTCTGTCCAGTCATATGGTTGACCATTGGTTATAATGGGTCGACCAAGTGGCACAAAACAGAGCTGACTGGAGACAGAGTTGCACTATGTTTGCCCTACAATGCCATTAAAATGGTCAGCATGAGTCACAATGGTCATAATGCCAACCATACAATATAACAACATGCTACCAATGTCTATGCTGAGACAACCATTTAATCCACCATCATCAAGATTGATCATTTGGTATTTGTTTCCAGCACTGTACTCCAAAATAACCTGCACTCACAAGGGAGCTGAAGTACAAGAATGATCAGGGAAATCCAACCATAGGTCTCCATACATGACATTACAGAAACCTCCATGTGATAACATTACTGCTGAATCGTGATCTGTAAGGTTTACTTTACAAAGAATTTTACTGCATATTAAAGGGGTTTTGCCACAATCTCACTTCATACCTCCTGTATCCAGCTCTTCAGTTCTGTGTGCTCAGAAGGGGGCGTGTGTGATTTGTTTGAATTGCATATCATGTGACCCTGCAGGATGACATCACCCTGCCTTTCCTCTCTGTAGTCAAAGAAAGATCTGTTTATGTATACAGCTGTGAGTAGCTAAAATGTAGCTTAGCGATAAAGTTTTTGCCTCACAGCACAATGCACATACCCCATTGAGGTTTCTTTTTTTTTTTTGTTTTTTTGCACTGTTTGACTAATTACTAAGGAGTACAGAGGATGGGAGTAGAATGACAGCACCTGGGGGTTTGAACACTCAGTAGCTGCTTGAGAGGAGAGGTGATGTCTGAGCATGTGCGACCAGGAGCTCTCAACCTTGGTCGTATCCCCTGGAGACGAGCTGTAAACAATGGATCACTAAGGGAGCAGCTAAAACAAAAACGGTCCAGAAGTTTTATTAATGAATCCTTAAAAAGTTTATTTAATTTGCAAGCGTCCCACATCAATGTTACTTTGTGGAGAAACCCCTTTTAGAACCAAAATTGATTCATCTCCCATTGACATTAATAGTGAGCAAGTGTAGACTTTTGGCCACTTTTCTGGCATAGACAGGGATTTGATTCCCCATTTCTCAAGATTAGACTCTGTCCCAGAAGTCGAAAACTCCTCTCCCGATTGAAGTCTGCCACTTATCACATTTTTGAGCGTAGTGTAGAGGAGCTTAAAGAGGTGAGCTATGGAAATGATATCATTGCAGGAGTCTTGTGAAATGGAATGTAAGCATGGTGGAAGCTGATTTGCATTTAGACATTTTTCTCATGCCCTGAACAGTCACCATGCCAAATTATTCCTTTCAGAGTCATTCATATTATTTTATGCCTGCAGAGCACAATGAATGGAAATGATAGTATTGTTTTGTTGTTGTTGTTGTTCTTTTCAGGTGCTTATGTATATAAGTATTTATTTATGGATCAGGTGTGTACTATTTGACATGGTTTAAACTACGGTACTTGCTCTTCCAAGCATGTGTGCTACACTGCAATATCCATATCTGCAGAGATGTCATGCCTCAGCACAGATGGTCAAGGCAATGATTCTGTAAATGTATACATTATAATAATACATAGTAGGGCTTGACCCCGCGGCACAGGTTTTCAGACGGTTTTCGGTTTTGAAAACCGTCTGCAAACCAGCTGACAAACTTTAAAATGGACCTCTATGGAAAACCCATGCAGTGGTCCCCACTGCACGGGTTTTCCGCCCGGCGGTTTTTCAGACCGCCAGCCGCCCGAAAAACTTAGAACATGTTCATTCTTCCGTCCGGTTTTCGGGCGGCAAAAGAACATGTCTATGTGAAGGGGGAGGGCTTTTCTCTGCTAACCGAAAACAGTGCAAATACTGGTCAGATAAACCGACCGGTATTTGTCCTGTGCCGTGGGGATGCGCCCGTAGACTTCTTTTTACTATATAGTGTGTGCTGAACTCTTTTGTAGTAGAACAGAAAAAAGTGCAGTCTAACTCAATAAAACTGATAAAAACACATCCACAAAGACTTCAGACAGTAACTGCTGCCATGTCCTTAAAGGAACAATACCATCAAAATTGTTTTCACATATTGTACATAAAGTACATATTAACAAGCAATAATGTAAATTTGGTTGAGCTCTGATAGCACGGCAGTGAAGTGCTTGACGATTCTCTTCCAGGCCATATACAGTGTAAGTGTTATCAACAGGACCTGACGTGTGAAAAAAACTGAGAAACTCCCAGGACAGAAAAAGGATGAACCCATTATCCTTTTATGTATTTCTCTTGTCATTGCTCTGCAGTCTAGTGTAATTTTATCTACCCCTGTCCAGAGAACAATAGAGCGATCACTATATCATTACGTACTATTTTGTTAATGAGACTACATACAGATTAGCAGCAGCTACAGTAAAGGGAGATAAGTCTTCTTTGCCATTCAGGAGATTATCTCATTACAATTACAGCTAAAAGTGAAAATTTTTTATATGGAACTTTTATTGCATAGGACTGCTGAAATAAAAAAAAAAACTGCCAAAAATTCTAAAAAAAAAAGTTTTCCAGGGGTATTGATTTTAAAGAGAATACTAATTTCTGATGGCAGTTTCCTTTTAAAAGGGTAGACTCTTTTAGATTACCAATTTAATCTGAGAGTGGATTGCTGTAGGGAAAATGTAGTACTACCTGGCAGCCATTCAGATGAATGCCCGTCAATTTAATACATGGTATGCCAGTAAGGGATCTGCATGTCAGTGGCTCTTGGTTCTGACTCATAGATGGAGGTCCTGAACAAGGGACACCCCATCTATGACATCCATCTCTCCTTAACAGGGTATATTGACAGTGGGGAATAGCACTTAAAGGGGTTGTCTCACTACATTGATTCATTTTACATCAGTCCTGTATTCTCGGTTTATTTTTTAATTCAGGGGTGTGGTTACTGGCTTCTACTGGCCAGCAGTGATCTAGCTGCTGAGGACACCAGGTCTGTGGCTATAGTGACCAGCACTGGCAGCCTATCTGGAGAGATTGAACAGGTCTGTAGCTATAGCAACCAGTGCTGGCAGCCTATCAGGAGAGATCTAACAGGTCTGTAGCTATAGCGACCTGAGGAGCTGATGCAGCCCATACAAGAGGGGATATCTAGGAATAGGTAGGACACTGTTAATGGACACATATTGCAAAGTGACTTCATTTAGCAACATCTTTAACATAAAAACCAATCCTCGTAGTGAGACAACCCATATAATGTGCAAATGTCTACAGAGAGTGTATACAGGCAAGGTATACATCTAGAGGACCATCTCTGTTGCGCACAGGCGTAACTTAAAGCCTCTGGACCCTAGTGCAAAGAGTGAATTGGGCCCCCCAGTTACCATGTGCCACTTACAATACTGGTATCTCCTTATGTGGCAGACGGGCTTTTGGGCCCCCTCAGGGTCCAGGGCCCGGTAGCGACTGCTACCTCTGCACCCCCTGTAGCTACGCCCCTGCTGTTGCGGTATAACATCTCTGCCACAGAGATGGATAGCAATGGTATTTCTGGACACCTATGATGTATGTGGGAAATAACATATGCTCTAAGAGATAATTGTAGCGTATACTTCACTACTATGACTAAAGTAGATTCATGTACGGTTTGTAAGGAAGTGATCCTGTGCCAATTTATTTCAGACTGTGATGAAAACTATGCAGGTGTTGATTCATTATTTGCAGCGAGCTAAATGTGTGAAAAGATTGCTCACGATTTTCAGGAAGAATAAGAAGCAAACATTTCTTCTCAGCAGCAACCACAGCCTTGGAGTTAGGACCGTGTTGATTCAGCTGCACAGAATATTGCTTTACAATATTGTATTGTCTTTGTGTGGCTTGCTTCACCAGTGTACGACAGATACGTGTTTGCTGGGTCATCAATTTATATTGTAGAACTTTCCATCAAGTGTAACAGTGTTTTCAAGTATGTAAAAACCGATAAAACCAACAGGGTATTAGCTGTTGCAGCAGCTGCCTGACATTGAATACCACCATTCATCTTACTGTCCTACTGTGTCTGGTAGTGAGGGACCCTCTGGAAAGTCTACAAATTTACATAGTAATGAATGTTGAATTATTTCTGTAAGTCCTAGTTTCTATTCCTGTCTCTTTATTCAACCACTTCTAGTGATCTCCTTTAAAGATAGCCATTAGTGCATTGTCATCCAGCTTTCCACAAAACCAGATCATATCTGTAAGGTTGGCGGCAGTAAAAATAAGCACTTTTGCAATTGGTTTGCATTACCTAAATCATTTAGTATAGCAGATCGGAGCTAATCTGTGCATGTCTAGAGCTATTTATGCAGCAAGTGGTAGGGCCACGCCCGTTTGTTGTGATTGGCTGCCTGATATTTAATTAAGCCCTGTTGGGACACACGCCCGTGCTGTGATTGGCTGCCTGCACTCTCTTCCCTATGAGCTGTGTGAAAATCGCTGCGGTCTGTGTCCTCATTGTCTTTCACTGACCCCTGAGCTGTGTAATATTGGCTGCATTAGCTCCTCTATGTCCCTTCTCCCAGTGATAGCTCGGTGTGAAGGATCTGGGCACATCCCCCCACCCTCTGTTTACAGGCAGGAGCTAGAAGGGTAGCAGTTTGCGTTGCTCTCATTTGTTTCATCAGTTCAGGCTGTATGTATAACTGTTTACATCAATACAGGTGTTCCGGTTACAAGAAGCTCGTGCAGGCTGGGAGGGAGGTGACAACTCTGCAGACATAAGAACTATTGCAGGAGGTCTGCAGAGCTGTGGCATCCTCTCCCTTCCACTCTTCACACAGAATGATGATGTCACAGTCTTCAGTGAGGGGAGACATGCCTACTGGGCGGAGAGACACTTCCACTGGTAGGAAAGATACGCCTTCTCGGAGGAGAGACACACCCCTGGATTTGAAGCTGTAGGCAAGAGAGAAAGCTTAAAGTGGTTGTCTCGCTACAATGATTGGGTTTTAATTAAAAGATCTTTAAAAAACAAGCAGCTTTGCAATATATGTTCATTACAAATGTCCTACTGATTTTGAGTTATCCCTGTTAGTAGTAGTACATCAGCTTCTCAAATCACTATATTCACTGACCTGTTGATTTTTATCTCACTGGCTGCCAGTCCTGGTGACTCATCAGCTTCTCAATACAGGTCAGAGCACAGAGCCCCACCTGCACAGTATGAGGCCACTTGTGATGCTTCTGTAGGGAAGGGAGGGGGAAGGCTCTACTCCTGGCATCTGTGTCTGTGTAGCTGTGCTGCCTGGATTAACCCTGTGTGTGCCTCCTCCCTCCTGCTCTCTACACAGATTGAGGAGAGCAGAGGTGAGGCTGATCTGTGGCCAGTAGGATGTGACAGCAGTGAAGTGTGTTACTATAATCATGATGTGTCTGTGGAGCTTTGACTATACTAATAGAACAGATCGGGGGGCATGTGAACGGTTCATATCCCTCTCTGCTCTGCTGTATTAGTGACACATCATGATTATAGTAAGACACTTCACAGCTGCCCTGTGTCTGTTCTAATGGGAGGACAGTGTTTGTGTTTGTTGTTGCTTGAGATGTCCGTGGAGATTTGTATGCTAAGCAGGGGGTATAGGAACACTTACATCCCCCCCTGCTCTGCTATTAGCATACACAGCTTCACAGACCTCTGGCTCCATAGCCACTCATAGATCAGGCCTCTCCCTGCTGTCTCCTGACTCTGTGGAGAGGAGCAGCAAGAGCTTGGCACAGCAGCACAGTGCAGCTGATCCAACAGTGAGCAGCAGACCTAGGCAGGCACACACAGGGTTAACTCTGGCAACAAACCCCCTTGTCCTCCCCCTGCTGTATAGAAGTTACAGCAGTCCTAGGAAGAGAGCTGTCTGTGTGCTGAGGGGAGGGAGGAAGGGGGAGGAGAAGAGGCAGACAAGAAGCACGCCCCTGAATTCAAAAATCCTATGCTGCCAGACACACTGAGGTAGGCTGAAAGCCTGTAGTGAGACAACGCCTTTAAGATTTCCCTAAAAGCTTGTAATGAGAAAACCCATTTAAAGCAAACATAGCTAAACTTTCAGGATGAGCTTTCCTGTATCTTCATTAGGGGTAGCCCCGTTCCTGGCTTTTTTATAACTTCTGTGTCTAATTTTTCACCAGTTTTCCCTTATGCGGGCTCTATGTCTACATTTTTATTTTTTTTTTGTCACTGAGATAGTAAGTGGAGGTTAGCTGCTCTGATGTTTCCCATATACTGCACACTCAAGACTAAATCCAGTTTCCCTTTATCTCCATGGCACAACCCTCAGAGCAGCGGCAGCATAGAGGATATTATAGAGCAGTACTAAGCAGTGTAAGCTGCAAAACAACACTGGGAGGAGCTTTAAGGGTATGTTCATACTATTAAGTTGCCGGCGTATAGTGGGGCATACTGTGCGCACCGTTATACGACCGCAGCTTCAGTAGGACACCCTTGTCACGCATATTGAAGCACAATTACTCGCCGAGAATAAACTGTGTGAACATACCCTAAAAGTTACTAATGCAGTGTCTATATGTGTCTTTCTCTGCCTCTGTGTCACTACTGCCAATCCCCCAATCCCTCTCCCTGCTCCATAGACTTCTCTAGGCAGAAGGAAGCCTGATCCCTGAGTCAGATGACAGTCCCTCTTGTAAATACAAGATGATTTCAGTAGGTTTTTAAAAGTGATTCATGAGTTGAGGAGAGAGGAAGAGTAGGAAAGGAGCCTAATAAATGGAGAAAGCATTTTTAATATATATATATATGCCTCCCTTACGTTTGGTTTTCTTTGCTTCCCTAAGCGATAGCTGACAGGTCCAAGAACACGAGAAATCTAGCTGCCATCATTGGGGGAAGCACTAGTTCACGTTACATTTTAGCATTACACAAATTATAGCATTGCATGCAGATTAAAGAATGAACATTTATTACATAGACAGATTAGGGCCAGGTTAACGTCTGCGTCTGAGGTTCCGTTGGAGGAGTGCAACCAGGTCACAGACACCAATAGTGCCTGACGGACCCAATTGACTACAATGACGTCTGTTGGGTTTCCATCATTTTTTATGTGGACGTGGGTCAATACAAAAACACAGATGATGGTATAGATCCTAGGAAACCTGATAAAATAAAACTTTTAATGATATATTTATAAAAAAGGGGTAAACACTACACTAACCTAACAAGAGAATTACCCTATCACCCCTGACTACCTATAACCAATGGGACGATCGTCCTAACAAGGACGGTCCCATACAGGAACCTACCTAAACTGTACCCTAACACTAGCTAGAAAAGGATGCAATAGTCCAAACAACAACATGAAAAACTAATGAAAAAGGATCAATATGTACACTAGACAGCCCATACAATGTGTTCAATATCAAATAAAACACATGGGTCACCCATGGGGTAATCCCTTTAAAATGGTTTTGATACAATTGTATCCAGTGAATACAGTTCTGTAGCAACTACATCCCACAGCACCATATATGTCTATTCTGTTTTTTATGCTATATTTGCTACAGTGTACCAGTGTAGGTAAAAAATTTTTAAAAAATTTAGTACTAGCAAAAATAAACCCCATTGGGTATAATTATTTAGGGTAGTTCACACAACGTTTTTTTAGATTTTTTTTGATCGGGTTTTGACCCCCAAAAAGGGTTTCCCAAAAAACCCTATCTAAAAAATGTGCAAATGATTTACATTGGTTTCAATGTAAAACACGCAATTCCCCTTAAAACGAGTGATCCTGCTCGTTTTTACTTGCTTTTCAATGCGTTTTTCGGGTCTGGTTTTTGTAATTTACATTTAAAACTACTTGCATTTTACCAAGTGAAATCCCCCTAGGAAACAATGAGGGGCACTTTTGGAGCCCGAAAATGTTAAGGCCTCGTTCAACGGTTTTTTTGCCGCTATTTTTGGGCGGTTGACGATGTCAACCTGGAAATCCGTCCCAAAAAAGTAAAGCCTATTTTCTATTGATTTCAATGAAAAAAAAGGCCGTCGTTCAACGACGCATTTTCCGTGCCGGGTTTGCCGCAGCGAATTGCAAGCAATCCAGGTACGGAAAATTAAACAATTCACATGTCAAAATTTTATTAGTTATTCACCAACCTTTACAATGTTTTGATTTTGGTGAAAAATCCCGTTCGTGCAAATTCAGGTTCAATAAATACGTTCGCCAACACTTATCGCTGCTCTGTTTATTGCAACTTTTGGATTTTCAACTGATTTCAGGGAATTTTTATTTACTTGATTTACGGCAATCGTGAAATCCCATTGTGAAACAAGGGTCGCTTTGGAACGAGGTAAAAACTAAAACCATTCAGCATTCTATAATAAACTATTTATCTAAAACATTAATAAATGTATTAGTAAAAACGTCTATAATTTCTATAAACACCCATTCTATATTATATCATTCAATACATATAAAAAGTGATGTATAAGATTAATCACATGTAAAATGCCCTCGATTGGGCTTCATCTGAAACACGTAAAATGCTGGAAGCTCCCTCGATTGGGCTTCATCATAATCACATGTAAAATGCTGGAAGCGCCCACTATTGGGCTTCATCTGAAACACATGTAAAATGCTGGAAGTGCCCTCTATTGGGCTTCAACTGAAGCACATGTAAAATGCTGGAAGCGCCCTCGATTGGGCTTCATCTGAAACACATGTAAAATGCTGGAAGCGCCCTCTGTTGGGCTTCATCTGAAACACAGGTAAAATGCTGGAAGCGCCCTCTATTGGGCTTCATCTGAAACACATGTAAAATGCTGGAAGCGAGCTCTATTGGGCTTCATCTGAAACACATGTAAAATGCTGGAAGCCCCCTCTATTGGGCTTAATCTGAAACACATGTAAAATGCTGCTAGCGCCCTCTATTGGGCTTAATATGAAACACATGTAAAATGCTTTAAGCATTTACTATATATATATATATATATATATATATATATATATATATATATAAAAACGGATCCCAAAAACGCATCCAAAAACGTGTGCAAACTGCAGCTGCGTTTTTGGATACGTTTTTTGGATGCAGTTTGGATTATTTACTTTCACTGCAATCAGAGATCTGGAAAATAGTAGAACTGAAATGTAATTGACAATAAGCAGTAAAACTTTTGAATTGTACAGTAACTAGGCTTTGATCACAAATACAAAGACCTATATAACATATCAGGATAGTTGTACTCTGATGTGATGGGTTTAGATTAGGGAGCCATTTAGTTTTCAGGAGGATACATCTGAATTCATTACGTGTTGAGTGTTTGCACCGCACTGATCTCCAGCTGTTCAAACACTGCAGCCGCAGAGTGAAGCTGAAGAAGCAGTGGATCCCATCAGCGGGCATCCCAGGATGAACGATTGTGTGAAAATTTTCTCTTCTGTTCCCCTTGGATTTGATGTTTGACCTTAGCAGAAGATGAAAGGCCTGCGCTTCCTGCAGTCACCATATAGAAATGTCTCCACTAACTTTTATCTATTTTAAACTTCTGAATAAATCTTAAATTCAGCCATGACAAAGTGTGGAGATAAAAGGATATTGAAACTCATAGCAGGGCAAACTTATTATAGAGCTTTTGAAGCACAAGGTGTCAGGTATTCCCCAATTAGATTTTAACGGTTACACTGGGACTTTCTATTGAAAACACCTCTGGATGTGACAGTTTGCAGTGTTCTCAATGTAATGGTGTGCTACATTGAAATCCAGATTCTATAGAGTTAAAAAGCTATATTCACTTACATTATACAAAATGAAGTAGAAAAGTTACCCATGGCAAGCAGTCAGTTAAAGCATACAGAGCAAAACGTGTTTATCATTAAAGGGGTTGTCTCACTACAAGGATTGCTTTTTATGTTAAAGCTCTAGAAAAAACAAGTCACTTTGCAATATATGTCCATTAACAGTGTCCACCTATACCTAGATATCCCCTCTTGTATGGGCTGCATCACCTCCTCAGGCCACTATAGCTACAGACCTGTTCAATCTCTCATGATAGGCTGCCAGCACCGGTTGCTATAGCTACAGACCTGTTCAATCTCTCATGATAGGCTGCCAGCACTGGTTGCTTTGGCTCTCATTCTAATCAATGCATGGCACCCATTCTAGTGAATGCATGGCACCCACAGTAATAAATGCCTGGCACCCACAGTAATAAATGCCTGGCATCCATTCTAATGAATTCATAACACCCTATATAATGAATTCATGGAACTCACTGTAATGTATACATGGCACCCACTCTAATTAATACCTAACACCCATTCTAATAAATGCACAGCACCCATTCTATTGACTACCTGGCACCCATTCTAATAAATGCACAGCACCCATTCTATTGAATACCTGGCACCCATTCAAATAAATGTACATCACCCATTCTACTGAATACTTGGCACCCATTCTAATAAATGCACAGCACCCATTCTACTGAATACTTGGCACCCATTCTAATAAATGCACAGCACCCATTCTATTGAATACCTGGCACCCATTCTAATAGATGCACAGCACCCATTCTAATGAATGCATACCTCCCAAGTGTCCCTATTTTGGAGGGACAGTCCCTATTTTTAACCCAGGTAACTCTGTCCCTCTTAGCTCTATAAATGTCCTGCTCACTGAAAATGTACATTTTCAGTGAGCACTATATTTAACAGGATTGTTGTTATATCTACTTTCAGTGAATTTCTCTATAAATGTCCCTCTTTTTCATTTAAGAAACAGATTTGCGTTAATAAACTGACTTTCTTGCTTTAAATATTATCTGATTGCTTCCTATTATTGGATGCAATGCAATCCTGAAAATGTGCCTCTTTTCTGCTATCTAAAAAGTTGGCATGTGTGTATTTGGGTGTGGTTAGAGGTGTGTATTGGTGTGATGTCTTATGTTTGGGTGTGGTTAGAGGCGTGGCCTGACATGTCCCTCTTTGCAATCTCTAAAAGTTGGGAGGTATGTGAATGCCTGGCACCCTTTCTAATGAATTCATGGAACCCACTGTAATTAACACATGGCACACATTGTAGTGAATGCATCGTGCCCATTCTAATAAATGCATGTAACATATGGCAAGTCCACAGTAACATTTTTGCGGATTCTAAATGCCGAATCCGCTTCAAAATCTGACAGTGAATCACTGTCGTGTAGACGTAGCCTAGCCATTCACCTCAATACCACAACTAGGTTGACTACAGATTAACAGAAGAACAGATCTCCAACTATTCACTCAGGCAACTCTAGACAAACTCTAGCTACAGATCAATGTATCATAGAATGGAAAACCTTCCAAATGTTATAAATGTTTGGAAACATTTCTGAATGAAATAAGTATGATTTGCACTGTCTCTTGGATCTAATAGCCAGTTCTCAGTAGGGCTGCAGACATGTGGGCACTAGGACTGCTGAGATCATTTGCTGAGGATACAAAGGAAAGTGAATAACAATGATCCGACTGCCAAAGGTAAACATATTGTGAGGGAAGGAGCAGCCGGGACAACATATGATCTAGCAGGATCCCACCGACTGATGAACGTAACACTGCTGTCTGTGATACATAATATGTCAACGGCAGCAGAAATAAATGTAGAAATGACACAAAAAAAATTCTCACAAGAAATCTGCTCTTCTCAGAATTCTTTTCAAGACCCAACTTGTATACACAACAACTAATCAAATTTTCACACATATCTGATGCTTAATGGTTTTGCCACGAAGTAAAATTGACGTGGAAAGTTTGAAAATTGAATAATAAACATTTTCACCATTCATCATTATTAAAAATTCGGCACCGTTTGTTTTAGCTGCTCCTTTAGTGATCCATTGTTTACAACACGTCTCCAGGGGATACGACCAGGGCTGAGAGCTCCTCAGTCCTGGTCGCATATGCTCAGACATCACCTCTCCTCTCAGGCAGCTATTGAGTGTTCAAACCCCGGGTGCTGTCATTCTACTCCTGTCCTTTGGACTAGTTAGTAATAAGTCAAACAGAGCAAATAAAAAAAAGAAACCTCAATGAGGTTTGTGCATAGATAAAGAGGAAAAAAATCCACAGGTTAAGTTCCTGCAGGGATTTGAACCAAGGACCCTTGTGCCTGGAGGCAAAAATGTTATCTCTGAGCTATTTACAATTCTACACATAAACAGACCTTTTTTTGACTACAGAGATGAAAGGCCTGGTGATGTCATCCTTCTGGGTCACGTGATATGTAATTCAAACAAATCACACACGCCCCCTTCTGAGCACAAAGAGCAGGATGCAGGAGGTATGAAATGAGATCGTGGCAAAACCCCTTTAAATGTTTAGATTTAATTTTTTTGTCTCCATAAATTACATTTCTCCACATTGGGTCAAATTTGTTTCATAGAGTACTACTGCAATACTATATTTTAAGATGTAATAAAAATGAATGTCAACTATAGCTTCTGTCTCTCAGGTTGAGACCTTCATTCCAAAAGAAACCTTAGGAGGAAGAGTTTCTATTGCAAGTATCAAATGATATATGGGTTGTCGTCAAAGAGTTTCTTACTTCATGTTTGAGGGCATCATTGTGTCATTTTTCAAAGGGAAAAGAATTTGGCAGAGCAACCTTGTCATTCCCTAGATGGATAGAGACTCAAAGAGGAGAAAATGGAAGAAAAAGTAAATCTTTATATACGGATAGAGTGACCAAATACAGTTCTCTATGATATCCAAAATGGCTGACTATGGACTCCACTTCCTGTTTTCAGAAGAGAATAGACATTTATTAGAAACATTAATTTTTTTGCATTGAAACATACAAACTCCTTAATATTACAGCAATTTATTGAAGACCATTTGTACTTTCTGTCAAAGACTCATTTTGGGCAACTTTTTTTTTATTTCCGCAATTAAAAATGACATAAAATAATGTCCTTCTCTAGCTGTGAGAACCTTTCTCAACATCAGCTGCTACCTATCTCTGCATAGTCTTTTTTACAAAAAGTAGGTAATGACATAATGATCACTCTATTGTTCTCTCCACAGGGATAGATAACATTATATCAGGCCATGTGTAATACTAGGCCATGTGTAATACATAAAATAATGTCCTTCTCTAGCTTTGAGAGAACTTTTGTAAGGCAGGGTAGACTAACCTTTCTTAAAAGCGTTGTCTCATCTCAAGGTTTCATTGGATGCATGAATGAAATAATGCTGCTTTGCTCTGTCACTTCCTGGTCAAGCTGTCTGTAATTAGCATATGAGCTCTGTGTATTCAGACTTCTCTGTTTATTAGTCTAGATTAAATAAATTACCTTCTCTGAGGTCTGGAGAAGCTTTCCGAGCTAATGTAAACAGTAGAGTAATTACTGTCTTTTGTCTGAAAGATCAGATAAGAAACAAGCACTCACTGTCCAGAGTTCTATGCGACCTGTGTGATGACGTCACTCCCTGCTATCAGATAGAACAAACAGCAGGGGGGAGCAGTACACAGGTCAGTCACTTGGGAAACCAGAGAGAGCACAGAAGGTGATAAAATCATTTGTAGCTCCTTAACAAAAGAAGATGAACAAAGCAATATATTTGGAAAACGTCTTTATTTAGTGTTCCCTACATTTTGAAAGCTATTCTTTGTAGTGAGACACCCCCTTTAACATCAACTACCTATCTCTGCATAGTCTTTTTACAAAAAGTAGGTAATGACATAATGATTACTCTATTGTTCTCTCCACAGGGATAGATAACATTATACCAGCCCATGTGTAATACAGAAAATAATGTCCTTCTCTAGCTTTGAGAGAACTTTTGTAAGGCAGGGTAGCGTTGAAGCATTAATTTACTCTTTAAAAATCGCTGCATGAACTTACCCTTATATTATTTCCTTTCTGTTCTTCTCTTGTGATAGATACATATTTATCCCAGGCAGGTTTACATTCAGTTTCTTTTCATTTTCCAACCACATCTGCTAGAAGTTTGTTCCAAGCATCTTCTGCTCTTCCAGAACAATATTACTTTCTGACATTGGTTTTGATCTGCCCCCAAAAATAATTTCAAATTACAACCTCTTGTTTGTGTGTTTAGCTTCCATATCTTTCAGCAACATGTCGGTGGTTTCCATTACCTGACAGCTCCCTGTGTAGGCTCAGAAGCTTCCTCAGTCCCCCAAAATGTGATTGATGTAATGCAGTGTATAGTAGAGAGGAGTAATATGCAGCTGCAGCCTTTCTGTGTCTACCTGCTGGGGAAGCGGAGGGGGTATCAGAAGACATCTCGCTGGCTTCCAGTTCTGGGCACAGTCCAAACATCACATTAGGTAACTTTTCCTGACCTCTTAACAGGTGCAGAAGCAGAAATGCACATTTTTAAAATAGATGTAAAGGTATAAAAAATTTCCCAAAAACATAATTCTTGTATGCCTCAATTTATATGCAGGCAGTCCCCGGATTACGAACGTGATAGGGACTATAGGTTTGTTCTTAAGTTGAATTTGTATGTAAGTCGGAACAGGGATATTTATTAAATGTAACTACAGCACAAAAGGTTTTTTTGTTAGTTTTGGATGGTGCAGGGAATGGTTTTTACATTTGTTTTGCTGTCTGTTTCCTTTTTAAGAAGTTTTCACCTCATCTTCATCTCATCTGCTGCAGTGGCATGCTGGAACTTGTCGTTCCACAGCTCCTATCTGTGGTGGAACATGGAACTACAAGTGCCACTATGCACCATAAGTCTCCGTTTGTAACTAGGGGACAGATGTAAGTCGGAACGGTGTAAGTCGAGGACTGCCTGTATAAGATGACAGATGTGAAGTTGGTGGAGGATATAGGGTGTGCGGAGTTTTTCAATGCAAATGAATATTAACATGCCCTGTATGTAACATGAAAATCACTCCAGACATTATACATGTCCCATACACCCCCTGTTTCCATCAGCTGAGCAGAATATTTGTATGGCTTTAGCCCCCTTTGTCCCCGGTTATGCTTCCCACATACTTTTGTGTCCAATGCACAAAGCATTTACATTTAGTAAATAGAGCAAATGTAGACTACTTCAGACTATGTTTGCGCTATAGATCTCTATAGTCTCATCCCAGTATCCATAGGGATACATTTTTCACGGTATCGAAACAGATACTAGAAGCAGGGATGAGAAATGTGATGTGAATGGGGCCTTCAAGAAATGATTGTTCCTTGTCTAGTCTTGGAAATTTTGAGCAATTATTAGGGATTAAAATCGCAGTAAACTATTTACATGGCTATTATCCTTTTATCATTTCTGTAAGGACCAGTCAGGGACGCACATGGAGACACGGACGGAGTGAGGCTCTGACGTTGCTCCCAACCTCTGTCCCTGCCTCTTGGGGTACCCAACTCCTTAATAGGTCGGCCCCAACCAGAAGACTGAGATTTACTCTGAGCCAAGTGAGACACCAGACGTAGACGAACAAACACAGAACAAACAGGGGAGCTCAGACAGGCCAGGTCAGCAACAAACGGGCAGTGCAGTACAGAAACGAGAGACGAGAGAGTAACTAGGGTCCAAGTAAGGCTATGTTCACACGGCTTAATTGCGGGACGTAATTTCGCCCCGCAATTACGCCGTGTGGACGGGGGCGGGGCGGGAGCGGGGGAGTAAGCAGGGGGCCGGCACTTCGCCGGCCCATTGACTATCACTGCTAGCGGCGCGTATACGCCGCTAGAAAGTGACATGTCAATTATCTCCCCGCCCGGCGGCTTCGCCGGGCGGGGAGAGGAGACGTAATCCATAGTTCTCTATGAGAACTGTGAATTACCGTAATGAATGGGCCGTTTTCGGACCCAGAGTGGACGAACAAACACAGGTAAAACAGGGACTAATACAGTCGCAACAAGCAGTCGTAAGAACAACAGAGAGTAACTAGGGTCCAAGTAAGAGTCAAAGAACACAGAAGAATACAATAAGAAAACCAAGCAAACTATAGGCAGAGGCAACCGTATAGCAGGCAAGGGAGACAGGAAGCTGAGACCTTAAACAGGGAACAGGGAAAGGGAGAAGAGAGGTCGTAGGAGAATGGAAATGTCAATCAACAAAGGAATAGGTTAACCCAAATAGTGCTGGAAGATTCCTGGCCACGGGCGTTGGCCAGGAATCAATTAAGTATCCAGAGCTAGCAGACACAGTTAATTAACACTGGAAAACCTTATGTCATGGCAAGTTCTTTATAGATTGTAAGCTCTTGTGAGCAGAGCCTTCACACCTTGTGTCTGATCTGTAAGTAGATTTTTACTCTTTAATGTCTGATTTTATCTGTACTTATGCCCCCTAACTGATAAAGTGCTGCGGAATATGTTGGTACTAGATAAATTTAGATTATTATTATTTCATGTGGCTGAAGTGACATTGGGAGATGAGGTTTGCACATGGGGTGTGATATTTGCTGAGGCTTACGTATAGCACCTAGAGCTGCTCCTGCATAACCCTATATTGTAATTGGAGCTATCAGGAGAGGTCTTGGATGTGGTCTCCTTCACAAGTTCTCAAAATCTTTTTTGCTTTTGATAAGTTAACACAAGCTGCAGGGTTGACTGCTTTATGGCACCAAGCATGTCTTGACACCAGTTGTGAGCATTGTTCGTGCCAGGTCGTCAATAGCTGTATGTTCCCCAGAACTTCTATGATGGGTATGTGTACTTTTTAACATGTGCTGCTTTTCCAATCCGCCCGTCCGTTCCAGGAGATTATTGATTGAATGCATTTGGCAACACAAATCTGGGCACAAGGAAATGATTTTATGTACTCAGCTTTTTCCCAAATCATGGGGGCCGTGAACCTGGGAGTGCTATTGATTCTAGATGCAGAGAATGCGCTCTGAACTCTTAACGTTCTTAATCTTTCATTTGGAGAAGCGCCAATAAACAGTAAGAGGCTCTGCGGAACAAGAAAGCCATTTATAAAATCAAAACATAAAATGGCCCGATTCTTATCAGCAGAGCACAGGCTTTATGAACATTGCCAGATAAGTCTTACCTTCTATCTCACTGGTGCATAATGCTTGCAGAAATGGTCCCAAACTCACAGGGGCTGGGAAGATCTGGTTGGCTCTTAATTGCATCAAACAGAATTAATCCTTCTTGGGCTCTATCTACTTGTATACTATCTACTTCTTTGTGTTGTCTTAATATTTTGGCTGAAAATTATTATGTTCTGGACCACAAGACCTCTAGATATTCCTGTGTAGCAGTAGCCTTTTGTGTGTGATGGACTCAACCACGTGGCACGGCCCCACAGCACAGGACAAATACCGGTCGGCTTATCTGACCGGTATTTGTCCGTTTTTTGTGCCGTGCACACGGCCGCGGGGGGGGGAGTTCTCTCCACAATTAGCGGAGAAAAGCCCTCCCCCTTCACATTCCTTTGTTCATATTTCGTCCGAAAACAGGACGGAAGAATGAACATGTTCAATGTTTTGCGGACAGACGGCGGTTTGAAAAAACGCCGGGTGGAAAACCCATGCAGTGGAGACTGCTGCATGAGTTTTCCATAGCGGCCCGTGTAAAAGTTTGCGTCCGGTTTTTGAGACGGTTTGCAAAACCACAAACCGTCTGAAAAACCGGCCGCAAACCGGTGCCCTGGGGACATGGACTTAGGGCTAGGACAAGGTGTTTTGGTGCACGATGCAATGGTGCCAAGCCCCCATGGAAAATTCAAATGCATTGCCCTACTCAGCGCACTCCCCATCATACACCATTTTTAAATTTTTTGTTTGAGGTGCAGTAAAAATGACGTTTTCTTTATTCTCCAGGTCTGTACAATTCCGATAGAATTTTTGTTTTATTAATTTGCTTTTCATTATCATTTTCTAAGACCAATAGTTTTTGCATTATTGTGTAAGTGCTTACTTTTTGTGACTGAAGTGTGGTTTTTCAATTTTTGTGGAGGCCACGCAAACCCTCAAAAAAAAAAAGAATGAACCAGCACTATTGGCAGCAATTTAGGTGATAAAAAAACAGCAAAAAATAATTTGTTATAAAAATAGAAACATGTCCAGAAACACCACAAAAGTATCAAGATGTAGTAAAACCACTGACGCATTTTGGACACAAGTCTTCACTCATAGACTGTTTGGAACCCCAAAAATGTAGTTTTAGAGGGGTTTTTTTTTGGGCGTCTGCCATGCAGGATAAAAAAAGGTTGTACATTAATAGATCAGACTTTTATAGGTGCACTGCTGCCAATTATGTTTAATTTTTTGTTTTTTTATTTGTAAAATGAGAAAAAGGGAGTGTTTAAAACCTTAATTTTTTTTAAAGTTTTAAAACTTTTTTACATTCATTTTTTGTCCCCTAGGGTACTTGACTACTATGGGAGCAACCACTTGTATACCATACTCTAATACTAATGTATTAATAGGGTGTAATAAGGGCAGTGAGATAACAGGCTTAGGGGCTTCATTATGCTCACAACTTCCATGATTACTGTCCAGCACCCCACATTTGTGTCACAGAGGAGCCAATATAGAAGTGGAGGGGGGCACTCTCTTAGAGCATAACTGTCTAGATGACGTGATCATGTTGACTGCGCCATTAAAGTCGTTAAAGGGGTTGTCTCACTACAAGGATTGCTTTTTATGTTAAAGATCTTGCAAAAACAAGTCACTTTGCAATATATGTCCATTAACAGTGTCCTACCTATTCCTACATATACCCTCTTGTATGGGCTGCATCAGCTCGTCAGGTCTCTATAGCTAGAGACCTGTTTGATCTCTCATGATAGGCTGCCAGCACTGGTTTCTATAGCTGCAGACCTGGCTTCTACTGCAGCCTAGTAGAAGCCAGTAAACACGCCCCTGAATTCAAAGTGAAACCAAGAAAACAAGACTGAGGTAATATGGATCGATGTATTGAGACAAGCCCTTTAAATGATCTCCAAAAAAAAGATCGGACCTCTTACCCCTGATGAAGCCAGTTTAGCTGGTGAAACATGTTGGGGAGGTCAGGCATGACATTTTAATTTTTGATTTCTCACCTCTGTCTACAAAGTATCACCCGCTGCAGAGGGTGTTATAAGGAAGCCTTATATGTTTTATGTCCATTAGATTAGGGATAACTGCCCAAGTAGGATGCTTGGGATCACTCACTGGAGTTAGTAAATTACTGTATATATAAGGTTTTCCTGTTGGCAGGTGGGGCTCCACCAGACTTGATAATGGAAAGGGAGTTATTCCTTCAGAAGTAGGAAAGGAAAAATTGAGAGGTTAGAAATCAGGTTTTTAAATAGTGTGTATAGAGGTTAAGTACATAATAAATGTTACGTTTTAGTGTTTTATAGATTGAGAACTGATAGAGTTTGAGTTGCGTATGGCAAAATAGTAAATATATCCCCTTTAAGGCTCATGAGCCCGCTCCAGACATCCTTGTGCCTCCTGTCTGACAGACATGAGGGGGCACTCTAGGCTGTCACCGAACCGTTGTCCCAGCCCTGCATACACTTCAAATAGCCGTCAGCTGCAGGCTCACCTAGAGGAGTATAAAAAAGTGGTCTCAGGGCGCATCCCCACGGCAGTGGACAAATACCGGTATTTGTCCTGTTTTGCGGCCGTCCCCACGACCGCGCGTGGGGGGGGGTTCTCCTCGGTGAGCGGAGAACAGCCCTCCCTCCCATTAAGAAGCACAGATTCCGTCCGAAAAACTTTGTGTAGAACTGTGCATGTTGTATGCCCTGGAGCTGACATCTCTAGTTTTTTGTGAAAGAATAAATAACAGGTCCCAGTTGATGCTCTCAGCTTTTTATACAGAGGATGAAAGTTAAGCAGCGCTTGCATGGATCAGAAAAACTACAAATGTTCTATACACGGCAGATACATGCAAAGCGGTGGATACCTGACTACCTGCAGCCACAGACCACCAGCAGCGCTCCCTCCCTGCCTCCTGCCGCTAATCATTTACTCGCTCTCCCCCTAGAGAGGCTTCTTCATGTCTGAACAGGCTCTCCCTGTGATGATTGCTATCTGTGTGGGTCAAGCTGACACAATGCACTTTTTTGAGATCACAAATTTCCTGCAGTTCGGAACAATGAAAGTCAACATGTGCAATAGACTTTCATTTATGATTTCACCTCCAGGAAAATATCAAGTATTTTGCTATATAGCGATAGATGAATACATAAAAAGATAGATAGATAGATAGATAGATAGATAGACACAGATATAGATAGATAGACACAGAGATAGATAGATAGACACTGTAGATAGATAGATAGACACAGAGATAGATAGATGATAGATAGATAGATAGATAGATAGACAGACACAGAGATAGATAAATGATATATAGATAGATAGATAGATAGATAGATAGATAGATAGACACAGAGATAGATAGATAGATAGATAGATAGATAGATAGATAGATAGACACAGAGATAGATAGATAGATAGATAGATAGATAGATAGATAGATAGACACAGAGATAGATAGATAGATAGATAGATAGATAGATAGATAGATAGATAGATACAGAGATACAGAGATAGATAGATAGATAGATACAGAGATAGATAGATACAGAGATAGATAGATACAGAGATAGATAGATACAGAGATAGATACAGAGATAGATAGATAGATAGATAGATACAGAGATAGATAGATAGATAGATAGATAGATACAGAGATAGATAGATAGATAAATAGATAGATACAGAGATAGATAGATACAGAGATAGATACAGAGATAGATAGATAGATAGATAGATAGATACATAGATAGATAGATAGATAGATAGATAGATAGATAGATAGATAGATACAGAGATAGATACAGAGATAGATAGATACAGAGATAGGACAGATATTAGATACATTTATATGAAACAGATGATAAGTATGAGATATATTTATATGAGATAAATAGAAAAGAGATAGAAGAGCCATAAATACAAAATAAACAGATATGAGCTAAATTTATATAAAACATGACAGATACAAAACAGATAGAAAATATATATATGAGAAAGACAGATACATAGATAAATAAATAGATGAGACACACACATCTATAATACATAGGTAGATAAGTATATAGATAAATAGGGTCCCATCAGAAATAAGGACTCCTTACTGTTGTTAGACCAAATTGTATGCTAAGACTGTCACATAGAGCAGTTCTGCAGTTTCAAATAATTCTTGTATTCCACGTCACATGTATCCTAGCATTTGTAGTTTGTTGCTGAATTCTTCATCTATTTTCATTTGTATGACAGGCGTACACCTGAACAACTTGTTTCATGTTGGTTAGAGGTGCTGATCATTTCTCGTCTTCTAGTTATTTTTTTAGATATATAGATAGACAGATATATAGTTTTATACATAGATATGACAAACAGAGAATGACAGATAGATAGATAGATAGATAGATAGATAGATAGATAGATAGATAGATACAGAGATAGATAGATAGATGCTAGTTATCCCTTGTGACAGGTCGTCATGTCATGGCAGAATTAAAGGGGTTGTCTCACTACAAGGATTGCTTTTTATGTTAAAGATCTTGCAAAAACAAGTCACTTTGTAATATGTGTCCATTAACATTGTCCTACCTATTCCTAGATATCCCCTCTTGGATGGGTTGCATCAGCTCCTCAGGTCGCTATAGCTACAGACCTGTTCAATTTCTCCTGATAGGCTGCCAGCACCTGTTGCTATAGCTACAGACCTGGCTTCTACTGTAGTCTAGTAGAAGCCAGTAAACACACCCCTGAATTCAAAGTGAAACCAGGAAAACATGAGTTAAGATGAATCAATGTAGTGAGACAACCCCTTTAACTCTCCATTTGCTTCCTTGAAAAAACAGCTCCCTTCCCTTTCTTCACACACCACAGGTTTCCTCACAGACCTTGTATTCTTATATATAGCACCATATAATCCGTGCTGAATTCAGATTGAGCGGATATAAGATTACAATGTGTAGATTTTTGTCATCTTGTGTAGCTAAAGCAATAATTTACCAATAATCTGTTCTCTAGAAGTGGGAACAAATGATTGCAGTTGATATTGAATGCAACAAATCACAGATACTGTGAAGCATCTAAACCATCACCGGTACAGACTGTTGGGTTCAGAAGTGATGTAATAAGGTCAATGGATGTTAAGTATCTGGGCTGCTGATTTTGCCTTCCTCTGGATCAACACTGTAGCACAATAGGCTGAACTGGATGGACGTTTGTCTTTTTTTGGCCTTACAAACTATGAAACTATGAGTCACCGACTCCATCAACACGGAATCGCCCCATTCACTTCAGTGACAAGGTTGTTAAAAAGTCCCAATCCAGAGATGGAAACGAGGAAACTCTCGAGTCCTTGAATCTATCAGAGTGAAGGCAAAGATTAATTTAAAAAGGAGGAGCAGCAGTAAAAAGTCAATATAGCTACAGGGCTCCTTGTCCTAACAAGAGGGTCACCAAATATCAGGATAATTGCAGATAAAGCAATGTTTATTCATCCAGGTTCACATAACATTTCAGCCGTGAATGAGCCTTCGCCCAGTACCAACAAATACATCATTGTCCGCACACATTCAGTAATCATTAGGCTCTGTTCACATTTGCAGATTCCATTTTTCACTTCCATTGTAGGAGCTGAAAAATGACATTTAAATGCGTTTTCTCACCACATTGATTAGCTTTAAACATGTAGGCAAAGCTAAATAAGGACTGTTACCAAATACATTGCTGTTCTGAGTTTGCTTTATTTCAGAGTTGGAGCAGTTCTTATCTTCTGCTTGTTAATCTGATTTTCTCTAGGTTACCGACCACCTTTCTCTGCTCTTATTGCTCCAGCTGCCCGGGCAGGCTGTGTAGATCAGTGTTCCCCAACTCCAGTCCTCAAAGCCCAGCAACAGGTCATGTTTTCAAGATATCCCACAGAATGCACTGGCAAAAATTAAATCACCTGTACAATGCTAGGGAAAGTCAGGAAACATTACCCGTTGGTGGGCCCTGAGGACTGGAGTTGGGGACGCCTGCTGTAGATGAACCCATAGCTTGCTACAAGCTGGCCATGTCAGAGAATAGGGAGGGGGCTCTTGCACCTTTGCTCACCATTAATTTCTATGGGCATTCCAAATTTAGCCGATTGAGCTACAAGTTGACCTACAATGTTGAAAAGCGATGAGGGAACACCCCTTTAAAGCTATGATGGGTCCATCCACAATGGACACCATGAGCTCCTAACACACCCTATTGATTTATGATGTCATCTTTTGGGTTTCACCAATGAATCCATTTTTTTCTTCCCAAAAACTGTTATTTTCCACCGAATGTGACAGAATCTCAAATGCATTTGTGAATAAAGCCCTAACTAGTGATAAGTGACTAAAGATAGAAAGATGAAATGTAAATATCCCACCGTTCTCTCACTGGCCACATTTGCATCCTTCACTTCCAGTAATTAGTGGGATGACGGGGATGGTTGTATTTATTCATGTTCACATGAATATTTCTGCTCTGTCTTATGTGGAAAATGGCCGTGTCCCTTGAAGAGCTGTGAAGTGGCGTGATGCGCTTTCTAAGAACGCTCGGGGGACTTCCAGTCGGTGGATCCTGTCACTGTCACTTAGTATCACTTAGTAAGCTGCGTGACCTGATATTCCTCTTTGTAAATGAATTGAAATAGTCTATTAGGTGGCTGCGCTATTTATGTCAAATGAGAACTGCCTATTATAATGATCTATGGGCTGGATACATTTGTGCAGAGGAGAAACTGGAACCAGTGATAATCCCAAAATATTCCCTGCATGAAGCCCTCATTTCACTGCTGGAGGAGCTGTTTGTATTCATCTAAACATATATACAGCACACCCTCAGCATACAATATTTGTTGGTCCTGGGACGACCATTGTCTGTTGAAACCATAACTCTATGGAAAATTCGTAATTGGTTCTGTCGCCCCAAATAATCCCAACATTACATCACATGAAGATCAAAGGAAACCAATCCAGATAAAGCAAGTCCTTACATATGACATCAGAGAGAACTGCTGGAAATCACTTTCTATGATGAGAGGAGCTTCTTTGGATCATGCACTTTATGCACACTGTACCAGGACAAAGAAACTGGGGCCCTCACCTGGTGCCCAAAGGAATCGCTGATCCTGGCACACGTAAGAGCAGTACAGGAAATGTAGTACCGCACTGTACTGTAGAGAGCGCTATTTGATTGCCAATCACTGCATGCCCCTCACTAATACATGTAAGAGCACTACAGGACATGCAGTGCCGCACTGTACTGCATAGAGGCGCTACTAGACCACCAGTCACTGCATGCACCTCACTTATATGTGTAAGAGCAGTACAGGACATGTAGTACCGCACTGTAATGTAGAGAAGCACTACTAGACCACCAATCACTGCGTGTACTGCACTAATACATGTAAGAGCAGTACAGGACATATAGTACCGCACTGTACTGTAGAGAGGAGCTACTAGACCGTCAGTCACTGCATGTACCTCACTAATACATGTAAGAGCAGTACCAGACATATAGTACCGCACTGTACTGTAGAGAGGAGCTACTAGACTGTCAGTCACTGCATGTACCTCACTAATACATGTAAGAGCAGTACAGGACATATAGCACCGCACTGTACTGTAGAGAGGCGCTACATGCGCCTCACTAATGCAGAGGTTTTACATGTACACTGTTCATGATAATTGGTTGGATCTTCCAGTCAATCACGAGCTGCAGATCGGCAGTGCCTGGGACATTGTATGCTGAGTGTGGTTTTAAGATACAATGTCCCAGGAAAGAACATTGGGGCAGATTTACCAGTACTGTCTAACACTTAGACAGCATAAACTTAAAGGGTTTTGCCACGATCTCATTTCATACCTCCTACATCCAGCTCTTCAGCTCTGTGTGCTCAGAAGGGGGCGTGTGTGATTTGTTTGAATTGCAGATCATGTGACTCAGCAGGATAACATCACCAGGCCTTTCCTCACTGTAGTCAAAGAAAGGTCTGTTTATATAAAGCATTGTGAGTAGCTGAGAGGTAAAGTTTTTGCCTCCAGGCACAAGGGTCCTAGGTTCAAATCCCTGCAGGAACCAAACCTGTGGATTTTATTTCTCTTTATCAATGCACATACCTCATTGAGGTTTCTTTTTTATTTATTTGCACTGTTTGACTAATTACTAAGGAATACAGAGGACAGGAGTAGAATGACAGCACCTGGGGTTTGAACACTCAGTAGCTGCCTGAGAGGAGAGGTGATGTCTGAGCATGTGCGACCAGGACTGAGGAGCTCTCGTCCCTGGTCGTATCCCCTGGAGACGAGCTGTAAACAATGGATCACTAAAGGAGCAGCTAAAACAAAAACGGTGCAGAAATTTTAATAATAATGAATGGTGAAAATATTTGTTATTTCATTTGCAAGCTTCCCACGTCAATTTTACTTCGTGGCAAAACCCCTTTAACACTAGACATTCTTAGGGCGTGTCCCTATGGCAGGATTTTCGGTTGGATTTGAAAGCCGTCTGTAAACTGACTGTCAACTATCCTGATAGACTGTAATAGAAAATCCGTTCAGCAGTCCTTCCTGCACGGATTTTCTGCCGGACTGTTTTTTTACACCGCCGGTGGTCCGAAAAACCTGGTTATCGGGCAGAACATGAACATGTCAGTGGTTGAGGGGAACGGGCGAATCTGCAAACCATGGATAGAACCTTCCCCCAAAACCACAGAAACAATGTCAACATACCGCCGGATTCTTTAATCAGAACCTGGCCAGTATTTGCATACTGCCGTGTGGACACACCCTTATAATACGGCATATCATAGTGTTAGTAAATCTGCTATATGTTAAGAGTGTCTAGCCAAACTTTCCATTAGTTGGGTTACTTTTTAAAACTTAGGGCCACATGTATGAAAACTGTCTAGGCCTAAAACTCATAGCAACCAATCAGAGCGCCCCTTTCATTTCATATAGTGCTCTGGGAAAATGAAAGGGGCGCTCTGATTGGTTGCTATGAGCTCTGATTGGTTGCTATGGGCAACAAAGTGAGTTTTAGACCTAGACAGTTTTCATACATGTGGCCCTAAATGTGGTCAGATTTTGGCAGTTTTTTTGGCACGCAGTGTTGCATGCTAAGCCTTGCCCTTTTGTTAGTTGAGGCACAGAAGTGTTTAGAAACTGTCTAGAACACATAAGTGTGGAGTAAGGCGTTATTTTTGTACACCTTAGTAAATGTGCCCCATTGTATAGTGATAGAATTGTATCCTGGGGTAACTTGAGGGGGCACTGTATATATTTATATGCACAATGTATCCATATGCACATATGATATTACTGTTTCAAGTCACTAGAATAAGTCAATATTATTAAGGAAGGATGAAACCTGTCTCTCTAGTGTCACCTATTAGAGGTAGCCTCCATTTCTATCAAATCTAACCCATCATAACTAGGGATTTAAAGGGGTGTTTCCATTTCACATATGGATAACGTTTATGTGTGATAAGTGTGATTCCCGCCTCTGGGACCCGCACCTGTCTCAGAAACGGGTCCCCAAAAGTGTCAGCTCAGAATGGAGAGCCAGTCACGTTTGCACACAACTCTCCATTCTGTGCTATGGGATTGCAATCGCAATCTACTTTCTGTTCTAAATGTAGACTTTCTGTGGCACATTCCAGAGATAGGTGCGGGACCAGGGGGTAGCCCCCCCGCTTTTACCCTTAAAAATTATCCCATCAATGTGAAATAACAAAAGGCCCAAAACTTCGCAAACAGCTGTTTCGGTGTTCTTGCCCCTCATCAGTACAAAGCAGGCTTCTGGTAATGTGCTCTATGTAATTTGTATGCTTTTTCTTTTTTGCTTTGATTACATGGTAATGTAGATAGGATAGCTGTGTGGTCTATGCCTTTAATCTATAGAAAGTTTAGCAGGCTTTGTGGCAGATCAAGGTGGCAGTGATTTAGTTTTCAGCTGCTTGATGTTATCAAGTAAATGTCATTCTTCAAGCTGTCACTTCATTCTTCAATGGGACGTCATTTCCCATTCATAATATCACTGGGGAATAAAAAAACATACGTGATAATAATAGAGATTCAGTCCTTAAAAATGAATGCTCGGTTTTGTCAGAGTTGACCTATTTTCCGACTGTAAGAAAACTTTCTTGTAGCTTTTGGGCCTGTTTTTTATGTACAGAACGTTCTAATATTTTTTCATTTTAAGTAAAAATTTTAAATAAATACCTATAATGTAAAGCAGGCTCACGGGAGCCCCCCCTTTTTGGGCCCCCTGAGATGGAAAGCCTTTTGGACATGTCAGGCCTGGGGTGTTTTTTCAGGTAAAAGGCAGAGAAAAAGGCGAGTAAAATGTCACATAAGTGCTAAGTGGGGGGTTACAAGAATCAACTCCTTTTGTGGGCCACAAGATTCAGCTCTATTGGTGATCCTCTAAAATCAGCTCCACTGATAAGCCTTGGGAATCAATTCCACTGGCGGGCCTCAGGTGTCAACTCCACTGGTGAGTCTCTAGAATCAACTACAATGGCGAGCTCCAAGAACCAAGTCCACAGGTGAGCCCAAGAATCGACTCTACTGATGAGCCTTTGAAATCAATTACACTGGCGGGCCTCAAGAATCACCTTCACTGAAAAGTTCACTTTCCGTGAGCCCCCAAAAATAAAAATTCATGGGGAGCTCCCCGAAACGACTTATGGTGAGCGTCTAAAATCAACTTCACTGGTGTTCCCCAAGAATAAACTCCGAGGTTGGGCCCTAAGAATCAACTTCACTGGTGAGCCCCAAGAATAAACTCCATTGGTTGGCCTCAAGAATCAAATTTACTGATGGGCCCCAAGAATAAACTCCACTCTTGGGCCCCAGGCACCCCAGTTCGGAAGTGGCACACTAGCCTTTCTGAGGCTCATATGTTTAGATATGTCAGTCATCTGAGAGGTCATTTGACGTCAGAGGGATTTATGGAAAAAAGTAAGCAAGACTGTTTCTCCTTCATCATTGAACTGTATAGAGAGTGTTGCAGATTGAAATCGGTGACCCGTAGTTACCAGACCCCTGCTATGCTAAAAGTTGAAGATCCTTGAGGTGATATGAATACCCTTTTATAGAATTACAAAGTATCATTAGACCAAAAAAGAGAGTATAAAAGAGAGTTCCCTATAAATGGAAAACCTTTTTGCAAGTATCCCATAATAGTGACCTACAGCCAAAATGTGATGAGAATGGGGCCCTACCTGATAATACTTTCTTGTCGCTGATGATTTAGTTGATTGTAGCATGCAGTTAATCTATTTTTGCTGTAAGGCCTCGTTCACCGGTTTTTCGAAAGTATTTTCAACGGGGTTTCCCTGTAAATACTTTTGAAATCAGTTGAAAACAGTTTCAAATACGTGCCACAAGGTGGACGTATTTGTACTGATTTCCCGACGGATTTACCTCTACAATATTGTAGGTGGTAATCCGTCCGGAAATATTGACTGCACATTGTTTTTCCGTCCGGTTTTCCGTCGTATCCGCGGCGGCAATCCGGAAAGGAATACGCGTCGTGTGAAAGCGAGCCGTTTTTTCTATTGAAATCAATAGAAAATTTGGTGTGACTTATTTCGACGGATTTGCCGAGGATTGACGACGTAATCCGTCGGGGAAAAACGGGCGAAATAAACCGTTGAACGAGGGGCCTAAAAGAGTCTTTTTAATTAGCCTGACATTTGGAGGGCTTGTGCTTCTACACAGTAGCTAATCTGTAAAAGCAGAGCTACAGTATAAAACAAGAAAGAGGAAGAGATCTACATCTTGAATCCTTGACGTGAAGAAGGTCTGTGCTCAGACACCCTCCATAGCCACCATGCATGAACTAAAACTGCAGCCATGTTCTAGAGCACAGGTGTCAAACACAAGGCCCGTGGGACGATTGTTTCTGAGCCGAGCTTGGACTGAGCTCAGAGTCACATTTTTACATAGAAGGCAAATGGCTAGATGTCATGTCAGTTCACTTGCCGCTTGCCTTCACTGTGTGAGTGGTGAAGGGCAGGCACGTCTCCTCCACCACTGGTCTCCACCTACTTACATAGTGGGCAGTCAGCAGGGGGTAGATATACCTGTCATCTACAGGGGACTTTATACCCACCTATCTACCTACAGGGTCATATATATCTATTATCTAAAGGGAACAATATATTCTCTCTGGTTGCCCTCAAATGTAACTACTCCTTAATGGCTTGCTTAACTGTTAGGGAGGAGTTCCATTTATACAGTTCTAAAATTATATCGGCCTCTGTTGAAAATGAGTTTGACACCCCTGTTCTAGAGGAACTAAAGAAAAAAAAAAACCTAGGGCAAAGGAAAATGTCCCTATGGAGTAATATCTTCTCACTGCTTTATTTTGTTTTGTGTCTTTTTAGTTCTGTAGTATTTTGATGAGAGTCTCCACATTCGACTATAAGGTTCTATTCTTTTTATGTATAGACCCACTCTGGTTGACCCGGCGTGTGTTACGTTACATAGACCATTGATTTCTATACAAATAGTGTATTTCTTCATTTGCCCTGTGGAAGTGCTGCAAGAGAACAAGGTTACCCTCAAAGCCTACAGTGTGGGGTCCTAGATGTGAATCACCCTGTGGTCACCAAAACTACACTGCTTGGGCAGTCGCTCCTGGTGGACATAATATTGGGTGTAATATTTCCTCACCCGTTACAGATTACTGTTATTATTTTTTGAAAGTTTCTTTGCTGTAGCCAGAAGTAGGGATATAGCAGTGATGTTCATCTGTGAGAGATTATTATAGTGTCCTATGATGGGATCCCCAATGAGCCATTAGTATTTCCGTTGCTGCCTTGTAAACACTGTTACATTGGACACGTATTGTGCATTAAAGTTGTCATGGGAAATCTATCTCCCGTCTTATGGGAAATGTTATTCTGAAACTTCTCTAGTATTTGCTTAATGTGCCGACTGTCATATCAAGCCGATATCATCTTACGGTGTTGTTGCTCTGGGCATAATTATAAAGACATTTTCTTTGGCTGTTGGAAACAGGTTTCACCTTTCCTTCCCACATCCATTAGTGTCCACCACTTTGCAATTTTCTTTTATTACTTAGTTCTTTGAGAAGACTTGGATCTGCTGTTGGTTAGAATTGATCTGATCATGATACTTAATCCATCCATACATATTAGACTGTGCTCGGACTCGCTTATCCCTGTCTGGTAAGTATGACAGCAAGAATTGTGTGATCTGCAAAAATCAGAAATTCTGGAACCATTAAAAGTCAATGAGATCCATCAAAATAAATTGGGGTCGATTAGGAAAATGATACTTTATTGTTGTCATGGCTCATCACTATTCGAGGATGCAGTATAGTGGTCCCTAAGCTTGTAACATTATTTGGCTCTAGGATGATCATTGTATGTAGAAAACAAATGGAAAACTAGTTATTGGTTCTGAAGACCCATAATGTCACCCAACAGAATGCAAAATAAAGATTAAAGAGGTGTTCTCATTTGGCTGTTTCACAGAGCCTACTTTTCACAGCCAGCTTTAGACTCCCACTCCATGTTCAGGCTGTGGGCGGTTCTGCATCAGTGATTGACATTTTAGCACTTTAGTATCCATTTGGCAAATGTCAAAACACTCGTTGGATTCTGAATCCTCAAACCCTATTGTCCAACGCATATTTCAATGTGGTTTTCATTGTGGATTTATGGTGTCCCCCCTCCCCGTCAGATTTACATTCAGAGATGAAGTCCCATTCATCTCTATGGTGTTTTGGATGCGAATCCGATGTAGAGATGTTTGGACTGCATTTTTTTTACTTAAAATACAGCGGATTATTGAACATATTCTACATTTTTTGCAAAAACTAAATTTTTTGAAATCTGAGCTCAAGAGAATCGTAGTCATGTAAACTACAACATATTTTCAGTTGAGGTCTATGGGAATAGTTTTACAGTCCGCTTTTGAAGGATTTGAAAATCTGAATCGGCATCAAAAACCATCTGGAAATCCTTACCGTGTAGACGGGGTTTATTAATCTGGGGGAGGGGGGGGGAGGAGGGTACAAGAAGGCACAAGGTAAGGATTAAGTTTCAAATAAGAAACATTAACAAGCTCTCATGCTGATGATAAGACACAGCTGGGAGCAGCCTGTAAGGGGAGGTCTGTACCCCCTCCCTCTATCTTCCATCACCAGCATGTGCTCCCCAGCTTCTCTCTTGGATTTATATATTGGGGTTTTGGCTCTGTATCTGCTTCTTTTCCTACAGCCTCAGCAGTGAACTTCCTCCCTTCCTATATGTCTCATGGGTGTCAAGACTGGGTGTTTCTTATGCATATTTTTCCATCTGTTGTAGTTGGCGCATTTCTCTCATCAAATTGCAACTTTTATCCAGTTTTGAGGAGACTCACTACATTGATTCATCTCACGTCAGTCATGTTTTCTTGGTTTCATTTTGAATTCAGAGGTGTGATTACTGGCTTCCACTAGGCTGCAGTAGAAGCCAGGTCTGTAGCTATAGCAACCAGTGCTGGCAGCCTATTAGGAGAAATACAACAGGTCTGTAGCTATAGCGACCTGAGAAGCTGATGCAGCCCATACAAGAGGGGATATCTAGGAATAGGTAGGACATGGTTAATGGACACATATTGCAAAGTGACTTGTTTTTGCAAGATCAGACGAGTTGTGTCCCGTGTAACGGGAACGCACGTGACGTAGATGAGAGAGAGAGAAGCACCCATCTTTCCCACAGTCCTGAATGTCAAATGAGAGAGAGAGAAAAAAAACACCCATCTTTCCCAGGGTGCTGAATGTCCATTCTAGTTACAAAGTATGTAGAGTGAGTGAGAAATGGAGATATACACTACGGAGTTACACTTAGTTTTTCACTTCCAAAGATAGCTGTGAACTTCTCCCTTCCCCCAGCTCATACACAATGAATCTCATGTGCACATTTTAGGGCGTGTCTGCAGAGAGAGAAAATACGCCTTCTGGGAGGAGAAACACGCCTCTCCATTTCACAAGCTCTGCTTAGCAACCAGCATAAACGGCTGCCAAATGATGAAACGATAAAACCCCTTAAACATAAAAAGCAATCCATATATTGAGACAACCCCTTTAAGGAATTGTGAGGCAGCTGAAGGCATTATTGCTCTCCTGGAGTCCGGTGACTGCATAATGCTTAGGACAGCTAAAGTGGTTAATGTGAATAAAGTTTTGTAGGTTATGTAAGCTGTGACCAACTCATGTCTAATAAGAATTTAATAAAAGAGTATTAAAGTAGGAGGGCCCTTTTTGTGACGGTTGACAGTACTGGTGTATCATCTGGGCCCCCCTCCTGCTTTCTTCTACAACCAGCAGTAAGTCACCAAAGCTCTCCCACCATTGGCTTTTCTAGTCTGCACCATAGTACGTCAGGATAAAGTGCTATGTGACAAATGGCTTCCGCTGGGCAGGACGTGTCGACACACCTGGGTTTACAAAGAAAGCATTGCTATGAGTTTAGCAGTCCTCAGGAGATGATGGGATTCTTTCTTCTTCTAATTTGGGTTGTTCTCACCCATCTGTGCTTTTATTGTATAGAAAGCTTTGCTTTCACTGCTGACACTACAAAGTGCCTTACATTTGTGTTTCAATGTGGCCACTGTTGTGTTGAATGGCAGTTTGTATGACCAGTGTATGTCTCTGCCAGATTGGCAGTGCCAGGCGCTCTTTGGGAGCCTTATCTAGCATTTGCATTTACAGTTCTGGATGGAATATCTAGGAATGCTCTTAAGAACTACATTGGTGCTTAGCAACATTTTAAGTGCTGTCTGCGAGGGCTGATAATGGTGTTTTCTGCTGTACTGTCTGTGATGAGAGGAAGCAAGAGTTCATTACTTCACTGTGAATATCATCATCATTACCACTCCACTCTCAGCAACGCTTTATTATATGTATATATTATTGAATAAAATTGATAGTTTGTTAAAATGTGTCAGATTGAAGTCCACTTTGTTTAGCACACAGAGCATTGCCTAGACTTAAAGGGGTTTTGCCACGATCTAATGTTGGAATCCTCCAAAATGGGTATTTAATCACTTTTCTAAATATATATCATTTAAAAAAAGTGAAGTCTTTGAGATCTACAGCCTGACTAAGATGCCCTTGGTTTCCTGACAGTTTACATTAGACACGACCAGGACACTGACAGGAGCTGATCTGGCCATGCTTGCATGTTTGCACTTCTTATCTGATGGCAGGGAACATGAACCAGCTTTCAAGGGGCTGAGGATAAAGATCCTGTGTGTTTTGTATAGAGAATCCACTGGTTGTAATGTGATTATCTGAGTAAACATGCAGACGCTCTCTCGCTTTATAAGGGACTGGGGAGAAAGATTCTGTGTCTTTTGTATAGAGAATCCACTGGTTGTAATGTTAATATCTGAGTAAACATGCAGACGCTCCCTAGCTCTGTGCTCCGCCCCGCTCCCTCTTCCACTGCACCGTTGAAGGAATGAAAGAAGGCTGCCTGCTGAGCTTATCTTCTTTCCTGAGCAAATAAGAGGGAGAAATAAAACGCATATAGCTTGTGCACAATACAGTTCTCCTCTGTGGATTAGCCAAACATGTTTGCTCAACTATAGAGACTGAGTATCAGGAACGTGCCTGGGAGGTGGAGTGATGACATCACAGAGGAGGCACTTGTTTTTTTAAGCACAGAAACACAACTCCCCTTTTCTCAAGACTTTAGATCAGAGTATCAGCCTGTTCGATGAGGAAATCACTTCTTGGCAAAACCCCTTTAACTATAGCAAATTCTCAGCCATCAGGAGTATGAGGTCTCTGGATGACAACTAGAATGTTTCTATTCACCGGGAGAAAGCAGAGATCTCTAATATGATCCTGAATGTGGAAAAAAACAATAATGTATGGACATAAAATTGGCTAGCTAAGCTAACCACAGGACACAGGATGGGTCCAGGTGAATCTGCCAACAATATAATGAATATGGCTATGTACACACTTTCATTCTCAAAGGTAGAGGTCTCTAACCAGGCTCAGACTGGTGGACCTGGTAGTGCCCGGGGCATAGTCGGCTCCTGGGCATCGTAGATATAGGGCTGCTTTTCAGGGCAAAGGGAAGTGAAAGAGAGACAGAGTCACGTGAAGTCGTGTATAATAGCTGTAAATTTACTCCACCGTTGGGCCCCAAGAATTACCTCTACTACTTTACCTTAAGAATTACCTTAATCTCCAGATACCTCCCCTCACGCAACCTCCGTTCCTCACAGGACCTTCTTCTTTACTCTCCTCTTATCAGCTCCTCACACAACCGTCTCTTCCATACTTCTCCCATGCTTCCCCCACACTCTGGAACTCACTGCCCCAACACATCAGACTCTCCTCCACTTTCATCAGCTTCAAAAGCAACCTGAAAACCCATCTCTTCAGGCTTGCCTACAACCTAGAATAACCCCGCTGTCACTACTCCCTCCACAAACATGTCTGCCCCTCACCTCCTGTCTCTTTCCCCCTTCCTTGTAGATTGTAAGCCTTTGCAGGCAGGGTTCTCTCTCCCTCTGTACCTGTTGTTAGTCACAGATTGTCACTATTGTAATTGTTTGACTTATGTTATGTATGTAACCCCTGAATGTACAGCGCCCTGGAATCAATGGCGCTATAAAATAATAATAATAATACTGGTGGGCCCCAAGCACCCCAGTCTGACATTGAGGAGGGACATCCAACTTTGAGTGATGGTCAGAGGCCACATCCAACAGATGTGGCACATATGGAGAGACATGAAATTATGAACTAGTTCATGGTTTGGTAATGTCTACAATAATGTCTCTTGTCAGTATCTGTGGTCATTACTGAGGACTGCTATGTTGAGCCACACAGCAGGTGGTCACAGCCTACTTTGGCTCCCAAGCTACTGGTTGTGGACCACTTCCCTAAGGAATAGGCAATTGGCCATGTTTTTTTCCATATATTGCTTTTGCTAAATTGGTGCCATTGTGTCTGATCACTGATCGCTTCTACACTTGTGGTGTTTGGGGCCGTTTACACGGCAGTGGACAAATAACAGCCGGTTTGCCGGCCGGTATTTGTCCGGTTTTGCGGCCGTCCCCACGGCCGCGGTGGGGGGGGGGGAGACGGCTTTTCTCTGCGATGAGCGGAGAACAGCGCTCCCCTTCCCATTGAGATGCACATGTTCCGTCCGGAAACCGGACGGAAGATTGTGCATGTTCAATGTTTTGTCGCCGGTCCGCCGGCGACAAAACCGCCGGGCGGAAAACCCATGCAGTGGGGACTGCTGCACGGGTTTTCCATAGAGCACAATTGTGTTCATTTTCGGACGGTTTTTCAGGCGGTCTGAAAAACCGCAAACCGGCTGAAAATCCTGCCGAAAACCCGTGCAGTGGGGACATGCCCTAAGAGAGAACCTGTGATATCTTTTGAAGCCTATTTTAGTAAACAATAGTAATCCCCATGAAATAACAATTCCGGAACACCTTTTCTTAGATTCTCTATAATGTGTGATTCCAATGTTATTTCGCCTAAAAATTCATTACTAGTCTGCCAATTCAGTGTTACTCAAGGGGTAGGAACACACCCTTTTAAAAGGGTAACACCCAGTTGACTGATTCAGTAATACATTTCTAGGAGCAATAACAAAAGGACAGCACAAAGCTAGAAGAGAAGATTCCCCAGATTTATTGTTTCACAGGGAACACAAGGATTTGCTAAATCAGACATATCAGGAATGTCCACAGATCCTCTTTAAAGAGGTTACACAGCACACTACCAAAGGGAACTTCGGACCTCACCATGGTCCATTTATTCCAAAAATTAGTGGGGGTCTTAGCAGCCAGATCCTATTGATCAGCAAAAGAAGGCATGTCCCAGAAATATGACTTCACTCACTTTGGGGGAAAAATATAAAGAATACAGCAGGTTTCTAGATGATGACCATTGCGGATCATGGATGGAGTAGTAGACGTGCGGTGGTAGTGTGGTGCACTTGCACTTAATAACAGCAGACAACACAGTTTCTCCGGAAAAACTTCACACGTTACTCACGGTACTCTTCGTGAGCAAATCGGTTCTCTTTAGCACATTTCAGAACCCCTTTTCTTGACTCCTCACAGCTCTCTTCTGGTTCCAACCCAGACCAGCTGTGCAAGGTGCTGGTGCCTGGCGACACAGGACAATCTCTGTCTTCACTAAAGGGATCCCTTTCTCTCCCGGCATTCCCCCAAACTACCCACTTGTTACTTCAAGCTGTTTGTCTGTCCTCTGTGTCCGCTCTGCCTGGGTCTATATTCTCTCTCTGTACCTGCTCTTCTTCAGGTGTTGTAGTGAGTTGAGCAGCTCTCCTTTGCCCTGGCCTGTCCTGTCTGTTGACGGCTTAATAGACAGGGGTTCCCATTTAACTGCTGCTCACAACTGGAACTATTTGAACCAAAACTAAAAACACAACAACAACAATTGCAGAGCTGACAGGCTCTTCCTTATAACTGTGTATATGGCCTCCAGCTCCACCTGTGACAGCTCTCTTGATTGGCTGCTTAACCCAGTAGCACTGTCTTCTTCTCTCTGCAAGGCTGTTAAACCCTTTGAAACTACATAGGACACGCTATAGCACTATATACATTTCCCATTTCACTATACCACTTATCTCTGTACATATGTAACATAAACATGTACTCACGTCCTATATAATATAATACACTTATATACATTTGCAAGAACATAAGATTATATACTATATACCTGATATATTTTACAATATCTTGGGGAGCATTTTCTGTCATTTTAAGCTAATTGATGTGTTAGGCTAATTTTTTTTCCTGTTTTTTACTATTACTTAAAGGGGTTGTCTCACTACATTGATTCATCTCACCTCAGTCCTGTTTTCTTGGTTTCACTTTGAATTCAGGGGCGTGTTTACTGGCTTCTACTAGGCTACAGTAGAAGCCAGGTCTCCAGCTGTAGCAACCAGTGCTGGCAGCCTATCAGGAGAGATCAAACAGGTCTGTAGCTATAGCAACCTGAGGAGCTGATGCAGCCCATAGAAGAGGGGATATCTCAGAATAGGTAGGACACTGGTAATGGACATATATTGCAAAGTGACTTGTTTTTGCAAGATCTTTAACATAAAAAGCAATTCTTGTAGTGAGACAACCCCTTTAAGGTTTTTTCTAGTTTACAGTTGTATCTCTTTAAATTTAAAAAGAAAAAATCTACAGCAAGTATAAAGTAATATCTCCTTTTCTTCTTCCTGTAAGTTATGTTTTTCGCTTACACTTCTTTCCCCGGCATTGATTTCAGGCTTTTATACAGACCACACACACAGCAGGCACAGCACGCCAAGGTAATGGCCCAAAAGGCTGTTCTTCTTAATTGACTGATTCAGTCAGACCTGTAGCAAGGTGGTCATATTTCAGGAAATGTTTCCTTTTATGCTGTTACTAAAGTGCTTATGTTTGCTGTGTACAGAATATTTGACAGTTTTAGCAGAAACTGTAATGTATATCAGCTGCCTAAGGGAAACAGCCGCCGTATTGTGGATTGTATGGGGAGATTGGTTGCATAAAAGTATCGTTAATTTGGTTAAAAGCAACTTATATTAATACTAGGCTACAGCTTCATGGTGGTTTTGTTATATGAACGTATCCTGACAATGTATTTTGTTAAATGAAAGGTAGAAAACCCAAGTAAACATAGAGACATAACATAAAGCTCATGGGCCCCAAAGCCAAATGTCTTGCAGGGCCCCCAACTTCCATGTGTCATTTATTATTTGGAGTCTTCTACTTTAGTCTATAGCCTGTGGACCATTGATTGTGTGATGAATGTGGTTTTAAAGGGGTTCTCTCACCATGCTGTTTCACAGAGCCACAGGCCAGCTTCAGGCTCAAACTTCCTGTTTAGTCTGTGGGTGATTCTATACAATTGATTGGCATGTTAACTCGGTTATTCCTAGTTATTCCTGTTACAGTGATTTGAGCGCTGGAGGTTTATAATCTGTAGTGTACAAGGCTACAGAGCTCTAAGGGTTAAAACCTGTCATTAACTTAGGTAAACAAGCTACTGTGCTAGACACAAGACTGAGCAGGGAGTGACTCACCATGGTTGGGAGGCAGTTTGGAACACTAAGAAAGGAGAGAAAGCAGAGAGAGGTGGCCGCTAACCAAGAGAAACCTGTGTACATCAAAAGTAGCTAAAATCTCCTTTATCTCCTGAACAAAGCAAAATAAAGCAAAATTGTATTTGGTAATAGTCTTCATTTACTTTCCCACATGTTAAAAGCTAATGATTGTGGCAAGAAAACCTCTTTAAAGGGGTTTTCTCAGTACAGACTTTCACAGGCATCTTGCGCTTTTTCTCTCTCTTACAACTTCAAATCCAGGGGTGGGTCTGTCCTCCCAGTAGGCGGATCTCTCCTCCCAGTAGGCGTGTCTCTCCTCCAAGAAGGTGGGTCTATCCTCCCAGTAGGCATGTGTCCCCTCACTGAAGACTGGTGACATCATCATTCTGTGTGAGCAGTGGAAGGGAGAGGATGTCACAGCTCTGCAGATAGTCAGTTCTCATGCCTGCAGAGCTGTCACCTCCCTCCACAAGCTCCTTGTAACCAGAACACCTGCATTGCTGTAAGCCGTTATACATACAGCCTGAACTGATGAAACAAATGTGAGAGTGTATAAGGCTGTGCTATATCTGGCAGATAAAGAGTAATTGCCCAGATCCTTCACATAGAGCAGTCACTGTGAGAGGAGCTCAGGCAGCCTTTATTACACAGCTCAGAGAGAGTGAAAGACAATGACAACATAGACACAGAAAGCCACTTTCAGTTTCAGGGGAAGAGAGTGCAGGACAGCCAATCAAAGCACAGGGGGCGTATCCTGACCAGGGCATGAACTAGATATCAGGCAGAAAATTACAGCACAGGGGCGTGGCCCGACCCCAGGCTAAAGATTTAGCTCTAGACACACACAGATTAGCTCATAGAGGCAATACTAAATGATTTAGGTATTACAAACCAATTGCAAAAGTGCACATTTTTACTGTCCTTATCATTACAGATATGATCTTGTAGCAAGAAAACCCCTTTAAGTTAACTGTGCTCCAGGAAAGACCATTCTATGTAGAACTTATTGTAACTTGAGGGACCATTGGCTATCTGTTCTCTGTATGTGAGCTTAAGTATACATAAAAATACAGTTTTACTTGTAAGTTAAAAGGTTATTCCAGCTATTCTGTAGGATAATTTAGGCTTTTACATCTATGACACATTTGTGTGGGGAGAAAAAGTCCTTTTAACTTTCATAGTGCCAAAGAAAGTGGGTGGCAAAACTGAGAAGAGTGGTAGATATGAGCTAGATAGATAATGGATAAATATTTAGAAAGATAGTGAAAAGCAAAAAGAAGCAAAGTTCCAGAATAACATAGAGTATGATTATTCACCCAATGCAACCACATTACAGCTTCTCCCAGAGCCTTTATTATGCCTTGTATAGAGCTGAAACACCGCAAACTTCTGTGGCTGTGTTGCTCTTTATTTAATATAACAATGATAGATAGATAGATACAGAGATAGATAGATAGATAAAGAGATAGATAGATAAAGAGATAGATAGATACAGAGATAGATAGATACAGAGATAGATAGATAGATAGATATAGAGATAGATAGATAGATAGGAGATAGATAAATAGATACAGAGATAGATAGATAGATACAGAGATAGATAGATACAGAGATAGATAAATAGATAGATACAGAGATAGATAGATACAGAGATAGAGAGATAGATAGATAGATAGATAGATACAGAGATAGATAGATAGATACAGAGATAGATAGATACAGAGATATGAACCATAAAACAAAAATAGGACCGGGCGCTCGTCCGCAGCAAATAAATCCTCGTGCGGTGGCAACGTAGGATAAAGAATATATTTATTTCATTAAAAACATAAATAGCACAACGCGTTTCATGCTAAAAAGCACTTCCTCAGATGCTGTAATGTTACATACATAGTAGAAAAAGCAAACACTGTTTATATACCTAATGCTTAACTTTGTAATTGGCTGGTAAGCCTACAACCAATCCTGGTGCTTGTTGGAAGGAGAAGAAAAAAAAAAAAAAAAAAAACTAGAGCATTCAGAGGAAGCCCATGAATACAAGTAAAGCTATTTAAAAATGAGGGCTATAATAAGGAAGAATTCTATTGGTTGAGCAAAATGGCGGGGAATTCATAATATCCAATTAAAATTAGAGCTACTCCGTGTCTGTATTTGCTCTATGGGAGGCATCTTAGCCAATTAAATTAAGAAACCTACAATCATTGCAGATATTCAAAGAGAAGACGCCTATGTGCAGGTAGGCTAAAATCACTGCGTTCTAAATAGAGAGCGCAAATGAGAAAGTTACGAACGTGACACAGTGAGAGAAACGTGCGTACTAATATGAAGATAATAAAAAGTGACTAAATATGGAATTCTTGAGTAATTAACATACATAAATCGCTGCAAAAGCAGTGAACAAAAAAGTGCACCCGACATATACTCAAAGTGAACAGAACAGCCAATAAATGATCTCGATACAAAATATAAACCAATGATAAACAGAGAGACAGAGTGGCATCGGGATATAACCCGAAGTTGCTTAGTGCTAAATATAAAGATAAAATGAAAAACTAGCCCGATTTGTGAACCGATGTCTTGTTTATATAACTGTTTTGTTTTTATAACTTTCACTATGATCTATAAGACATCGGTTCACAAATCGGGCTAGTTTTTCATTTTATCTTTTGCTCAACCAATAGAATTCTTCCTTATTATAGCCCCCATTTTTAAATAGCTTTACTTGTATTCATGGGCTTCCTCTGAACTCTCTAGTTTTTAGTTGTTTTTTTTTTGTCTTTTTTTTCCTTCTCCTTCCAACAAGCACCAGGATTGGTTGCAGGCTCACCAGCCAATTACAGAGTTCAGCATTAGGTATATAAGCAGTGTTTGCTTTTTCTACTATGTATGTAACATTACAGCATCTGAGGAAGTGCTTTTTAGCACGAAACGCGTTATGCTATTTATGTTTTTAATGAAATAAATATATTCTTTATCCTACGTTGCCACCGCACGAGGATTTATTTGCTGCGGACGAGCGCCCGGTCCTATTTTTGTTTTATGGTTCACTATCGTTCCTCGAGGTCTTCCAATACCAGGGGTCTTGGACTACGTGGCTGCTGTCTTTGGGCTTAATTAAGCCAAAAAGGTTTTTATGAGCGTTGTGCCTCTACAATATAAGCACAACGCCATCAGGTGAGCACCTTGTATGTTTTACTTTTATTGAATTTCCTGACGTACTTTCACATAGAGCGCCCTCTCCTTTTTTCATTTTCTATATATAGATACAGAGATAGATAGATACAAGATAGATAGATAGATAGATACAGAGATAGATAGATAGATAGATAGATACAGAGATAGATAGATAGATACAGAGATAGATAGATAGATAGATAGATAGATACAGAGATAGATAGATAGATACAGAGATAGATAGATAGATAGATAGATAGATACAGAGATAGATAGATAGATAGATAGATAGATACAGAGATAGATAGATAGATAGATACAGAGATAGATAGATAGATAGATACAGAGATAGATAGATACAGAGATAGATAGATGGTATTAGATAGATAGATACAGAGATAGATAGATGGTATTAGATAGATATATAAAGATATAGATAGATAGATAGATAGATAGATAGATAGATAGATACAGAGATAGATACAGAGATAGATACAGAGATAGATACAGAGATAGATACAGAGATAGATACAGAGATAGATACAGAGATAGATACAGAGATAGATACAGAGATAGATAGATAGATAGATAGATACAGAGATAGATAGATGGTATTAGATAGATATATAAAGAGATAGATAGATGGTATAAGATAGATAGATAGATACAAGATAGATAGATAGATAGATAGATAGATAGATAGATAGATAGATAGATAGATAGATAGATAGATAGATAGATAGATAGATATGCTGGTCTTCTTTGTACTAGCTTTGCTCAGAGGATTTGTTCTGGATCCTTCATTATACAGTATAATACAGTTGCCAGAATTCTCATGTGTTTTTCAGCTGTTTAAGTACAAACTGTTTCTGCACATCTTCTTATGTTATTGTCATCAAGCATGAATGTTTTTCTATGAAGTGATTCACAGTTCTTGCTTTAATTTCAATTTCACTGTCTTAAATTTTGGGAAAACAGTGATTTTTAATTGGATATGGCAGTGAGTCATATTTACGGTCTGCAGAAAACTAACTAATTATTGAGTTTATGGTTTGATACATACAAATATTGTATTTAAATAGAAAACCTGAAATTTGAAAAAGTTAAAGGAGATATTGTCAGGACAGCCTGGTTCATATACCTGAGTTGTGCCTGTAGATTTCATAGTGGAGGTCCATAAACCTGGGTTGTGCCTGTAGATTTCATAGTGGTCCATATACCTGGGTTGTACCTATAGATGAGTGGTCCTGAGGGGCGGTTTATATATTTGAGTTATGCCTATAGATGTCAGTGGTGGTCCATATAACTGAGTTGTGCCTGTAGATGCGTGGTTTTGAGTGTTGGTCCAAATACCCAAGTTATGCCAATATATGTTTATAGTGGTGGTACATATACCTGAGTTGTGCCTGTAGATGGGTGGTCCTGAGTGGTGGTCTATAAATCCAAATTATGCCTATAGATGTCAGAGTGGTGGTCCATATACCTGAGTTGTGCCTGTAGAGGTGTGGTCCTGAGTGGTGGTCCATATACCTGAGTTGTGCCTGTAGATGTGTGGTCCTGAGTGGTGGTCCATATACCTGAGTTGTGCCTGTAGAGGTGTGGTCCTGAGTGGTGGTCCATATACCTGAGTTGTGCCTGTAGATGTGTGGTCCTGAGTGGTGGTTCATATACCTGAGTTGTACCTATAGATTTCATAGTGGTGGTCGATATACCTTAGTTTTGCCTGTAGAGGTGTGGTCCTGAGTGGGTGTCCATATACCTGAGTTGTGCCTGTAGATGTGTGGTCCTGAGTGGTGGTTCATATACCTGAGTTGTACCTATAGATTTCATAGTGGTGGTCCATATACCTGAGTTGTGCCTGTAGATGTGTGGTCCTGAGTGGCAGTCCATATACCTGAGTTGTGCCTGTAACTGTGTGGTCCTGAGTGGTGGTTCATATACCTGAGTTGTACCTATAGATTTCATAGTGGTGGTCCATATACCTGAGTTGTTCGTGTAGATGTGTGGTCCTGAGTGGCAGTCCATATACCTGAGTTGTGCCTGTAGATGTGTGGTCCTGAGTGGTGGTTCATATACCTGAGTTGTACCTATAGATTTCATAGTGGTGGTCCATATACCTGAGTTGTTCGTGTAGATGTGTGGTCCTGAGTGGCGGTCCATATACCTGAGTTGTGCCTGTAACTGTGTGGTCCTGAGTGGCAGTCCATATACCTGAGTTGTTCGTGTAGATGTGTGGTCCTGAGTGGCAGTCCATATACCTGAGTTGTGCCTGTAGATGTGTGGTCCTGAGTGGTGATCAATATACCTGAGTTGTGCCTGTAGATGTGTGGTCCTGAGTGGTGGTCCATATACCTGAGTTGTGCCTGTAGATGTGTGGTCCTGAGTGGTGGTCCATATACCTGAGTTGTGCCTGTAACTGTGTGGTCCTGAGTGGTGGTCCATATACCTGAGTTGTGCCTGTAGATGTGTGGTCCTGAGTGGAAGTCCATATACCTGAGTTGTGCCTGTAGATGTGTGGTCCTGAGTGGTGGTCCATATACCTGAGTTGTGCCTGTAACTGTGTGGTCCTGAGTGGTGATCCATGTACCTGAGTTGTGCCTGTAGATGTGTGGTCCTGAATGGTGGTTCATATACCTGAGTTGTGCCTGTAGATCTGTGGTCCTGAGTTGCGGTCCAGATTCCTGAGTTGTGCCTGGAGATGTGTGGTACTGAGTTTCTGTCCATATACCTGAGTTGTTCGTGTAGATGTGTGGTCCTGAGTGGTGGTCCATATACCTGAGTTGTGCCTGTAACTGTGTGGTCCTGAATGGTGGTCCATATACCTGAGTTGTTCGTGTAGATGTGTGGTCCTGTGTGGTGGTCCATATACCTGAGTTGTACCTATAGATTTCATAGTGGCGGTCACTCTGTCAGGATCTTTCTGCTATTCACCAGAGTGGTTAGCAAATAGTGGATCTTGGTCTGGCAAATGTAGCCCATCCATAAGTTACATGGACAGCCATTCAATGTATGTCCCCCTGATCTCTAGGGGGTTGATTAAACCAAACCTATGACGATCATCTGGTGACCCATCTGGTTCCCATATGGAAGGGGGTCATTGCATAGATACAACCGTGTAAAGCTATATTTTGAAAAAAAGCAACACAACCCCCTTTACATGCTCTCAGCTACAGCCATGACATTTACATCAGTAAAAATGTAGAAGTGTAAGTGATCACAGAAGTGTAAAAAGTCAGATCAGCAAAGAGTTATGTAAATGACAATATCCAGCAATTTCTGAGAAAATTGCGGATTGTAGCAGTCACCGCTGTTTCAGGTATTCCTCTATTCTAGTTTTTGCTTCTGAGGCAAATTGCATCAATATTTTATAGCTGTCACTTCAGAGAAGTCATTGCATCTTAAAGACTGACAGTCCTACTATTTTGCTCTTTATCAAAGCAGATCAGAATATGCCTGAAAGCCGTGGACTGCCGGAAAATTAGAAGTCAAATTCCCTGTGTGGCATCTTGAGGAGATGTTGTTAAGTGATAAGCACAAGCGACTTCATACAGTTTCTCAGCACAAAAAGCATCCAGATTGTTGCCGTAATTGTGTTCTGAGTGTTAGAGATCAAAGATCTTGCCTGTAAAAAGGCTTCACTTTTACATTTCTCAAGGAGACACATTAGAAGGAAGCTCCAGTAGCTCCTCTAAATAACTGTGTTATGAGCAGTCCCCCTAATACTATTAGTATTACAAACATTTTTGCCGGCCTGTAATTTGCATTTGGCTCTTGAGTCCAGAATTCCAGTAACTAAGGTGACAAAACACGGCCAAAATACGCCCGGTAGTTTACATAGACTTCTGTAGTAAATTTTCTGCTGGGCGCTGTTAGATTTTACAATAAGTTCCTAAAACCGCCAACACCAGAAAATGAGCAGAAAAAAAACGACTACTTTTTTATATTAAAGTCTATGTGCTTGTTATTCTGGCGGATTTTCAGTGGTTTCAAAATACTAAAAATCCAACGTTTTTTCTGTGCTGCGTAGACATAGCCTTAGTATGACAAGCAACTCTGTCTCTTCTGGAGCTACCACCGCCACCGTCCTCTTGCATTGCAGAATTCAGCTGCCATTAAGGGCGCATCCCCACGGCACAGGACAAATACCGGCCGGTTTGCCGGCCGATATTTGTCCTGTTTTGCGGCCGTCCCCACGGCCGCGGGGGGGGCGGCTTATCTCCGCGATGAGCAGAGAACAGCCCTCCCCCCTCCCATAGAGAAGCACATCTTCCGTCGGGAAACCGGACGGAAGATGGTGCTTCTACAATGTTTTGCGGCCGGACCGCCGGCCGCAAACCACCGGGCGGAAAACCCGTGCAGTGGGGACTGCTGTACGGGTTTTCCATAGAGCACAATTGTGCTCATTTTCGGCCTTTTTTTCAGGCGGTCTGAAAAACCACAAACCGGCTGAAAAACCGGCCGCGAACCCGTGCAGTGGGGACATGATCTAACAGCTTCCTGTTCTTTGTTAATAGATCTCTCAAAGACATCACAACAGCCTCTCATCTCCCCATATAATACAGTTGTGCTAAAGAGTTCTGAGTAAAAATAGCAAATTGAAATCTTTTGAGAGTGCAAAAACTTGCTATATTTTTGTTATCTCTGTGAATTTATTATTATATTTTTCTCATTTATTTGCCATCAGTTTCCTTAGATCAGATCAGTCTTCATAGCTTTTAACCTTTTTATGTTCCATTTTTACTGCAGATTCTGTAAAATCTATGTTTTGCCTAAAGACTTTGTCCAGAAAGTGCATCCAGTAAAGCCTCAGCTGTGATCTGCAATAATGACACTTGTGCATTAATTGAGCTAGAAATTGTTCTGGAAACCACATAAAAAATGTGGATTTCTGGAAAATGATTGCTCGTCCAGGATGAAAAGATTCGCCATATGCCTGCTGGTCCCTTGACACATTCTCAGTTTTGTTTTTTGCATATGCACATATATATGTGTCAGAAGAGCTATCCGTGCTGTATAGTATGAATTGTCTTGTCTATAGGAAATGTGCTGGTGCTGCGTATGGTGGTCTGTCTCTACTAAATGGAGTGATAATGGGACTCTCCAAAAATATGGCCTAAGCACCAGGTCTTAAAAGTGTATTCAGTTGGGGCGTGACTGATGTGTAGTTTATTTCAGTTATAATCTTTGGGATTTATGAAAAAAAATATGGACCAAAGATTCTAAACAAGAGTGACTGTTTACTCTAGTATTTAAAGAGAACCTGTCACATAGGTTATGCCCCCCTTGCTGAGGGCAGCACAAGCTAGTGTCAGACCTGCTGTTTCCAGCGCTGTGTCCCTTATTCTGTAAGATGCTGCAGTTTTAGAGTATTTACCCCTCAAATCTTATTCATGAGCAGGTGTTAGCCCCACCCACCTGTCAGTTATTCACATGTTTCTACCTATTCAAAGTAATAGGTTTATCAGTTGAAGCGGGCGGGGCTAGCCTCAGGTGGGCGGGGTTTGAAAAAACTGACTCTTTGAATGACTCTTCGAATGACTCTTCTGGCTGAAAGCTGCAGATTAAATACACAAAAACTGCAGCATCTTACAGAATAAGGGACACAGCGCTGGAAACAGCAGGACTGACACTAGCCTGTTCTGTCCTCAGCAAGGGGGGCATAACCTATGTGACAGGTTCTCTTTAAAGGGGTTGTCTCGCTACAAAGATTAGCTTTCATCATGTAGGGAATACTAAGGGCCACGGTTTTGGTCTAAAACTCACTTTTTTCCCCATAGAAACTATGGGGAAAAAAGGGAGTTTAAACCAAAACCATTTCATACATGTGGCCCTAAATGAAGACGTTTTCCAAATATATTGCATTGTTCTTTTTTTTTTTTTGTTAAAGAGCCACAAGTGATTTTATCACCTTTTGTGCTCTCTCTAGTTCTCCAAGCACAGAACTCCGGACAGTGAGAGCTTGTGTGTTATCTGATCTTTCAGACAAAAGACAGTAATTACTGCTGTTTACTTTAACTCAGAAGCTTCCCTGGTCCTGAGAGCATAAGATTTATCTAATTAGCAGAAGTCTGAATACATAGAGATCATATGCTAATTACAGACAGCTTGAACAGAAAGTGACAGAGCAAAGCAGCATTATTTCATTCATGCATCTTATGAAATTATGAGATGAGACAACCCCTTAGAGGAGTCTCACCACAACCTCTTTCCACATACCCTCATAGGAAACCATAGAAGACCTCCCTCGCTCTGGTATTCCTGGACAGCCCATGTATAACAATGTCAGACTTTTGTCAGTCATTCATTTAAATGGTTGGCATGTAATACTACATATTTTATGGCCAGGCGCCACAGCTGGCATATGGGGGGCACATTTGTCCCATATGAGGTGTGTTAAACTGTTACAATACTATGGGCATCCTATAGAGGCTCTGTATTAAAGGGGCAGACACATTCTAGAAAATGAGTCTTTGTGGAGAACATGGTGACCTATGGCTTATTCGTCACAACAGGTATCTTCATTTCCTTGCTTTGTGAGATCTGACGTCAATCTCCTCTTTTAGTACAATTGTTTATGCTGTATATTAGGACATTGACAATCTTCAGGCCTCATAGTAATATACATATACACTATAGTATACGGTGCTGTGCACAAAGCTGTGTCTTCAGCAGTATAGACTGTGGTTTAGGTGCTGAGGGTAGGAGCGGCAATGCATCCATCATGGCACCATGTCTCTGGCACGTGACCATTCCCCTTGACTGTGTTGATCAATATCAGTATCTCCGAAATATCAGCAGATGGATGTTTCATGTTGGCTTAGCTGGTGTAGGCACTTGCATGAAGTGATAGCCCACCAGTGCTGGTGAAACATGGGGCTGCAGGTAGATCTGCTACCTTTTGGTGGCTGTTTTTTGGAATGTTGTAGGATTTTGGGGGGTGCTGTCTTGGTTTTGGAGATGTTTTTGGGGATGCTGCATTCTTTTGGGGGAGGCCTTTTTGTTTTTTAGGATGCTGTGTTCTTTTACAGGTGTTGCCTTGTTGGTGGGGATTCTGTCCTATTTTGGGGGAGGCTTTCTGCTTGGTGGGATGCTGTTATTTTGGGGGATGCGTGCTTGTGTTGGGGGGTTCTGTGTTACTTTGAAGTATGCTGTTTTGTTTTTGGGGAACCTTTTTAGTTTTAGGGGGTGCTGTCTTGTTTGTGGGGATGCTCTGTTATGGGGGTGCGGTCTTGTTTGTGGGGATGTAGTGTTGCTTTGGGGGTGTTTGTGGGGATGCAGTGTTGTTTTGGGGGTTTTGTCTTGTTTATGGGGATGCTGTGTTGTTTTGGGGGTGCTGTCTTGTTTGTGGGGATGCTGTGTTGTTTTGGGGGTTTTGTCTTGTTTATGGGGATACTGTGTTGTTTTGGGGGTGCTGTCTTGCTTGTGGGGATGCTGTGGTGTTTTGGGGTGCTGTCTTGTTTGTGGGGATGCTGTGTTGTTTTGGGGGTGCTGTCTTGTTTATGGGGATGCTGTGTTGTTTTTGGGGTGTTTGTGGGGATGCTGTGTTGTTTTGGGGGTGCTGTCTTGTTTGTGGGGATGCTGTGTTGTTTTGGGGGTGCTGTCTTGTTTGTGGGGATGCTGTGTTGTTTTGGGGGTGCTGTCTTGTTTGTGGGGATGCTGTGTTGTTTTGGGGGTTTTGTCTTGTTTATGGGGATGCTGTGTTGTTTTTGGGGTGTTTGTGGGGATGCTGTGTTGTTTTGGGGGTGCTGTCTTGTTTATGGGGATGCTGTGTTGTTTTGGGGGTGCTGTCTTGTTTATGGGGATGCTGTGTTGTTTTGGGGGTGCTGTCTTGTTTGTGGGGATGCTGTGTTGTTTTGGGGGTGCTGTCTTGTTTATGGGGATGCTGTGTTGTTTTGGGGGTGCTGTCTTGTTTATGGGGATGCTGTGTTGTTTTGGGGGGTGCTGTCTTGTTTATGGGGATGCTGTTGTTTTGGGGGTGCTGTCTTGTTTGTAGGGATGCTGTGTTGTTTTGGGGGTGCTGTCTTGTTTTTGGGGATGCTGTGTTGTTTTGGGGGTGCTGTCTTGTTTGTGGGGATGCTGTGTTGTTTTGGGGGTGCTGTCTTGTTTGTGGGGATGCTGTGTTGTTTTGAGGGTGCTGTCTTGTTTGTAGGGATGCTGTGTTGTTTTGAGGGTGCCGTCTTGTTTGTGGGGATGCTGTGTTATTTTGGGGCATGCTGTCTGTTTTTGTAGATGCTGTCTAGTGTTTAGGAATGTTTTGCTATTTTGGGCTAAACTGTCTTGGTTTGGGTATGCTGTGTTTTTTGGGGGATGCTGTATGATTTTAGCAGAAGACAACTTGTTTTTGGGGATGCTAAATTATTTGGGGGATGTGTTGTTTTTTTGGGATGCTGACTTGGTTTTATGGATGCTATGGATGCTTCTTGGTTTTTTTATGCTTTATTTTGGGGAAGCCATCTTGATTTTGGAGGCGCTGTGTTATGGGAGATCTGTGTTGGTTTTATGGATGCTGCATATATGGATGAATACTGTCTTGTTTTTGGGGGGTGCTTTTTTGGGGAAACTTTGTTACTTCGGGGATGCCGTTTTGATTTTAGTGGATGTGCCCTATTTTTTGAGGTGCTATGTTATTTTGAGGGATGTGTGTTGCTTATGGGGATGCTTTTCTGCTTTTGAGTATACGATCTTGGTTTTAATGCTGCTGTGTTATTTTTGGGGTATACTTTATTGGTTTTGTTATTACATTGTTTTTTAGGGAAACCAACTTGTTTTTGGGGATGCTGTGTTATTTGGTTTCAACTATATTTGGGGTTGTCTTGCCTTTGAGGATGCTGTCTTGGATTTGGGGATGCTTTGTCATTTTGGGGATGCTATCTTGATTTTGGTGATGCTGTGTTATATAGTGGGGTGCTCTGTGGGGAAATGCTGTCTTGTTTTTGGGAATGCTGTGTTATTTTGGGTGGATGTGTTCTGAGAATGCAATGTTCATTTTGGGTGCTGTCTTGTTTTTGGGGTTGCTGTGTTATTTTAGAGATGCTATCTTAGTTTTAAGGGTGCAATTTCAATTTGGGGATGTTGTCTTGGTTTTGTGGATCCTGTGTTATGTGGTTTTGGTGCATGCTGTGTAAGAAGTTACCATAAACCTCTTTCTCTCACAGCATCTCTGTAGACGACAGTAGCAACAGCATAAAGATGGCACAGCGAAAATGCACTTTGATGTGTAATCACATTACGATTAGAATCTCCTGCTGGTGGGAATATCTTCTATTTTACTCAGCACTAAATAACAATTTCCATTATTGATGATGCACATACATGGAAACAGTTTCTCCTGTATATGGCAAAACATGACGATAATTAGGTCCCCAGAGATTGGAGGGAGGAGGTGAGGGTGACCATAGCAGATGTCTGAACAGTCTCAAATAATAGACCTTGTAATAACGTGCAGGATTAATGAGATGCAGATTAGTCACTTTATAGATTGCCAGATAATCACTTAGCATACAGTGCATTTGTCAGTTCTTGTATAACTGGAAAGTGTCAGGAGCATAGAGGGAACCAGACTGTGGATGAGGTTTAAATATTGAAATAATATGGTTAAAACTAGTGAACATTTATATTGTTTGGGGTTGTGAAAAGTGATCTTGCATATAAAAGGAATGTGGTATATTCTAGGAATATTGTCAGGGACAGCTCCAAAGGTTAATTGTTCTGTGTAACCTGAGGGGCTCCGTCTACCCACCCTTGACAATTACATATCTTGTTTTCCCACTACATCTTGTCCTCCCAAAGCCCATTGGACTCTTGGACCTGCCCTCAAGCTGAAGCCACCCTGAGCATGGTGTGGCATATTGGAGACACACGCTTTATCTGTTTTAAGCTTAAAAAACCCCAGCTAAGCTTAAAAGGGGCAATATATTTTGTGTGTTTGTGTCAAAACACTGGCTTAAAGGGATATTCCCACTACAATGATTCGCTTTAAACATGTAGGTAAAAATAAGTAAAAACTTATTACCACATACATTGCTGTCCTGATTTTGCTTTGTTTAGGAGATTGAAGAGATTTTATCTCCTGCATGTGTTGTGGAATGTACAATGTGAAATGTCTATTTCACCACAAATGGATCCTTCATTTCAAGACTACACCAAGATGTGTAAGTATCTACAGGTTGCAGAGTGAACCAAATAAGAGCGATACCCAATCATGGACTGACAAAGTATGCTTACCTAGGTGTTCTGTGTGGGGATCTGCCACTCGGCCTCCTCGTACTTTGGCACCCAACATGAACAATAGGTTAAAAATGGTTCCTGTTTACTTGAAATAAATTAGAAGGTTCTTTCTACTGAACTGGTGAGTTCATGTGTGACTTCTTCTCGTGGCTCATGCAGACTTTTTTATTATCAATTAGAAAACCGGTTGACAATTGTGATTCAGTACTGTTTACGTGCTGATCCAAAACACATGTGCACACCAATTTCTCTAAGTTACCATCTCTCTGCTCTCAATGCTCCAGCTGTCCTATCTATCCATGGTGAGGTAACTCCCTGCTGTGTCTTATGAGTAAAACAGATGCTTGTTTATCTATGTTTCTGGCAAACTTTAACCCCTTAGAGTTCTGCAGCCTTGTACACTACAGTTTTCCAACCTCCGTCATTCACCTCACCGTTACAGGAATAGCTAGACATATCAGAGCTGATCTTCCAATCATTGCTATAGAACCAACCACAGCCTGAACAGGAAGTGTGAGCCTGATGTTGGCTGGGAAGAGTAGACTCCGTGAAACAGCATGGTAAGAACATCCCTTTAATCAAGATGGTTATTCCTGACAATGCTAGGGTTATCATGTAAAAGCATTTCTGGAGCATCGTTCATTTGATCTCTATGTTCTGTGGTTCTAATTATTTCTCTGAGAAATTCATTACCAGTCCGTCAGCTGAGTTACCAAGATGTGGGGGTGTCCCTAGATCAGTGCTAGCAGGGACACTCCCATTTGGATATTGTATTGGGGCGTTTATAAGCAAGTGACAAATACCGGCTCGGTTATGGGCGGACTGTATCTGTACTGTTTTGCGGCCGTCCCTCACGGCCGGCCGGCGGGGCGGAGGGTGGGGGCGGCTTTTCTCCGCGATGAGCCCTCCCCCTTAACAATTGGCGTGCTCAGATATCCTGTACGGAAAACCGGAGGGGAAGATTGTGCTTGTCAATGTTTTGCGGCCCAAACCGCGGGTGGAAATAACCGGGGGAAAAAAACCCGTGCAGTGGGGACTGTCCCGGGGTTTTCCCCATAGAGAACCATTGGCTATTTTCGGCGGTTTTTCAGCGGTTTGTGCAAAACCCGAAAACCCGTTAAAAAAACCCGGGCCGCGAACCCATACAGTGGGGCATGCAAATGGTAAACCTTTTGATTATCGTAATTCATTTTAGGAGGAAAACGGGAAACCAAAAAGGGTTTGTAAGGGGAAGATGCCCCAAATTGTTATTTTACAGGAGCACAGGTTTTACTAAAATTAAAATGGCGAAAAATGTCACGGTCTTTTTAAAGGGGTTTTTCGAAAAAAAGTAATATCTCAATGGTGGGGACAGTAAAAATAAGCACTTTTGTAATTGGTTTACATTACTCAGCATTTGGGTATAGTAGATATGAGCTTTTCGTAATTGCTTTTATTTCTGCTGTCTGTGGAATAACCCTCTTTACTGTGTTTGGTGTCGGGCACGCCCTTGGACGGATATCACGGACAGCCCGCTGCACTGTGATTGGCGACTGATTTTTCATTCGCTGTTGGGATACGCCCCAGACAGGAAATTCCCCTGGACCACGCCCCCTGCGCGTGTTTGGGCTGCCTGCACACGCTGTGTTTATTCCCCTTAAGCTGTTTAAAACTGAAAGTGAAACCAGCTATGTGAGAGGGCTGCCTGATGTACTCCTCTCCCAGCTGTAAGGTGAACGTTTCTGACAAATTTAAACTGGACTGTTTAACTCCTAGATCCCTTCATATAACACAGTCTTATGTCCTGTGTTCCCTCCATATAACACAGTCACACAGTCTCCTGCCTGATAACAGAGGGGAAGAGGGGAGGGCAGTGTTTCATCATGTGTACTCACATGTGTTTCATCAGTTCAGGTTGTGTGTATAACTGGTTATAGCACAGCAAGGAGCTTGTGGAGCCTGAAGCTGAAGGCTCTGCAGACACATAAGAACACTGCAGGAGGCTGTAGATCTGTTCGGTACAGACAACCTTCCCCTTCTACTGCAAATACAGAATGATGATGTCACAGCTCTTCAGTGAGGAGAGACACGCCTGCTGAGAGTAGAGAAGCCTGCTGACAGGAGAGACAGCCTGCTGAGAGGAGAGACACCCCTGTGAGAGAGAGACAGCTGCGGGAGAGGAGAGACACGCCTGTGAGAGGAGAGAAACACGCTGCTGAGAGTAGGAAGCCTGCTAAAAGGGAGAGAACTTTACAAGGGCCGGAGCCCATATGGTTTGCAGGAGCCTCTCGGCTCCGGCCATTGTAAAGTTCTTTTTCATATTCTGCTGACTTGTGACTTCCTGACAAAGGTCTAACGACCGAAAAGTCGAACCATTGCTGAGTCACTACTCTTGATTTTTTTACATTTGTTGGAGCCTGTGGATTTATATGAATAAACACATTTTTTGCATCTGAAAATTCTCTTTTTGAGTGCAGTCAATCTTGCTATTATATTATAAGTCTGGCTCAGGCACCACCTTTACCCTGATCTGTTCTTCTGCAGCTCATACATACAGGGCAGTGTTGGCCAATACCACAAGTCTGGCTCAGGCACACCTTTACCCTGGTCGTTTTTCTGCAGGTCATACATACAGGGCAAATGTAGAGCCAATACCACAAGTCTGGCTCAGGCACCACCTTTACCCTGGTCTGCTTGTTCTTCTGCAGGTCATACATACAGGGCATTGTAGAGCCAATACCACAAGTCTGGCTCAGGCACCACCTTTACCCTGGTCTGTTCTTCTGCAGGTCATACATACAGGGCAGTGTAGAGCCAATACAACAAGTCTGGCTAGGCACCACCTTTACCCTGGTCTGCCTGTTCTTCTGCAGGTCTACATACAGGACAGTGTGAGCCAATGCCACAAGTTTTGGCTCAGGGACCCCCTTTACCCTGGTCTAGCTGTTCTTCTGCAGGTCATACATACAGGACAGTGTAGAGCCAATACCACAAGTCTGGCTCAGGCAACACCTTTACCCTGGCTCTGGCTGTTCTTCTGCAGGTTATACATACAGGGCAGTGTAGAGCCAATACCACAAGTCTGGCAAAGGAACCACCTTTACCCTGGTCTGGCTGTTCTTCTGCTGGTCATACATTCTGGGCTGGGTAGAGCCATTACCACAAGCCTGGCTCAGGCAACACCTTTACCCTGCTCTGGCTGTTCTTCTGCAGGTTATACATAGCGGGCAGTGTAGAGCCAATACCACAAGTCTGGCTCAGGCACCACCTTTACCCTGGTCTGGTCTGTTCTTCTGCAGGTCATACATACAGGGCAGTGTAGACACAATACCAAAAGTCTGGCTCAGGCACCACCTTTACCCTGGTCTGGCTGTTCTTATGCAGGTCATACATACAGGGCAGTGTAGAGCCAACACCACAAGTCTGGCTCAGGCACCACCTATACCCTGATCTGGCTGTTCTTCTGCAGGTCATACATACAGGGCAGTGTAGAGCCAATACCACAAGTCTGGCTCAGGCACCACCTAAACCCAGATCTGTCTGTTTGTCTGACGCTCATAACTACAGGGCAGTGTAGAGACAATAACACAAGTCTGGCTCAGGCACCACCTATACCCTGATCTGGCTGTTCTAACTGTTCTGGTCTAGATTTAGCGTCAAAGAATCTCTGCTTTGGTACCTTAATTCAGCGACATCTGCCCATTCTAGTGTCAGCCATTGCTAACAGAGACTACTTCAGGGGAGGCAACCTGGGAATTCCCTATGGAAAAATTAATACTACCTTGTGGAGGTTAAGGGTAATGAATCACACTTTCCCTAAGGCCTTGCTCACACATCAGATTTCTTCTTTAGAAAAATCCATTGTAGATCCTTGGCCAAAAGGTGATATCTCTGGATCAAAATGGGGTTGATTTTGCCTTACTTTCTGGGTGTGCATTGAATAGGGCTAAACTGCATCATGTCTACCCGATATGGTTTTCCGACATGAAATCCGCTTTGGAACCACATCAATAAGTGACATGTCACTTTTTGTCCATGGCATATTCCAATTATTTTACAATGGGACATGGAAGGCTTGCAGAATTCAGGTGCATTGCAGGCTAGTATCCACTGTAAGAACAAACCCCCAGACTCCACAACCTGGTTTAACCCAATGGCAAAGCAATAGAGCAATAGCAGCTCAGAGGGTCCAAGTTTCTTGACATCTATGAGCTAAGAGGTACTGGTTGTCATTTAGCATTATCTACAATATAGGTTAATGAGGTGTTGCAGGGGATAGGAGAACCACCCCGGCTTCTAGCTTTTTGACTGGACTTTGAAAATATCATTTTATTCTTAGTTTTCCATGAGTTTACAGACAAAAAGCAAAACTTTCTTCCACAGCTGAAAGGACAAGCGATTTTCCATATTATAATGCAAGAGAGCACTCCTGTTGATGGACCTGGTGGCAGCTGGAGTGTCCCAGACAGCCGTGACCTGTAAATCAGCCCTGTCTGGAGACCTGGGAAGCCAAATTTCTGACAGAAAAAAACCCCTTGAGTTTCAGAATAAATTTTAAACTGTAAACACAACTGTTGCTATGTGCACATTTGCCGGGGCTGTAATTGACTTATTCCAAAACTCCCCAGAATCTCATGTGGCATTTTGTTTATATGGAAAATTTTATAACATTCTTAACTGGTAGGAGCTGTTTCCTGGTTTCTCAGCAACTTTTTAAAAGAAATTTTGCAGAGTTCATTTTCAAACTTTAAACTTTTCACTGTTCCAAGAGCAACTAAGGAGGAGGCACACAAAGCCCTCTCAACTCTCAGCTGCTGGTAGTACATCTTATATTGGTGTTTAAAGGGGTTTTGCTACGATGTAATGTTGACGTGGGATCCTCAAAAATGGCTATTTAATCACTTTTCTAAATATATGTGATTAAAAATATTACAGCCTGAGAGAGCTACAGGCTGCCTGACCTGCCCTTAGTTACTTCAAAGCTTCTATTAGATACGACCTGACAAGAGCTGCTGGCCGGGCTTGCGCAGAGCACACTTTTCATCTGATGAAAGGGAGCTGAAGAAGCTTTCAAGGCACCGGGTAGAAATATGTTGTTTTTTTGCATACAGAATCCACTAGTTGTAGTGTGATTATCTGAGTAGATTCCTGCTTTATCTGATGACAGGGAACATGAAGAAGCTTTCGAGCTGCTGTGGAGAAAAGGTGTTGTCTTTTGTATACAGAATCCACTAGTTGTAGTTTGATTATTTCAGTGAACATTTCACATGATCCCTTATGCATGGCTCTGTGCTCTGGCTGTGTCTCTCGCTCTCTCAGCTCAGCGTGGCTTTGTTTACATTTGCTTCTTAGCAGATAAGGCACAACCTGGCAAAACCCCTTTAAGGCTAGATTTCATAGTTGTGACAAGAAATTGGTACATTCTACATCCTGGTCATCTTGACCATTTTAATATGTAAATGAAGCCGTGAAAGTGAAAAGTTCTACAACTTTCATCTATACTTTGAGCGATATGTATAAAAACTGACTTGGTCTAAGACTTTCTTTTTTTGCCCATAGCAACCAATCAGAGCTCCCCTTTCAGTTTTTCAGAGCACTATCGGAAATTAAAGGGGCGCTATGGGCAACAAAAAAAGTCTTAGACCAAGTCAGTTTTCATACATGTGGCCCTTTGTGTTTAAATTCCTTATGTTCTAACATAGGGGCTGCGCCCAGCTGAGAAGTGGGTACAGTTGTTTAGACCAGCACAAATCTGTTGGATAGACTGGTACTTTTATCAACCCGCATAAGGGATTTTTAAGTCACAACATTGCCTTTCAAAAAATTGTGGATAAAAACTTTTTATCCGGTTGGCTAAATTAATTAGCTTACTGATTTTGTTTGGGGTGGGTTCCACAATGAAGGGGAAAGGACATTGCACCCCATTCGCCATCTTTTTAGGAAGTTTAAATTCTTCTAAGCGGGGGTGTGAAAAAACCCGGAAAATTGTTTATCGGGTTAAAACTCCAAATAAGGGCTATAGGGTTTAGTTTGAAATAATAGCCTAGGGTTTTTTTAAGTTAAGGGTATCTTGTTGTTAAAAGGTACTAAATGAATAGAGGATAAAAGGGGTGAGTAGTTTTGGTGCTTTAAAGGTATCCTTTTACACCTATTCACAAAAGAGCAAGGGAGTTCCCAGGAGTAAAAATGATAAATTTATAAACAAAAAAATATTAAAGGAAGGTATTTGCTTCTTTAGGTTTTTGGATTTTTCTGTATAATTATAAAAACCTCAATTGCCTTCTTTGGAGGCGCAGGCCAGCACATTTTGAACACTCACTCTAAAAAATTAAAAAAATTCAATTTTCCCCCCAAAATACCAAAAACTATTCCCAATTTAGGGTTTTAAATACCTAATTTAAAACCCTTATGGATATTAAAATCCGTTTACCCTAAAGTTTCCCCAATTCTTTTTTTCTTTAAAAAACTGTAAACCCCAAACCTTAACCTAAAATGATGAAATTAAAAATTTTGTTAATTAATAAATAAGGTAATTCCCTAAAAATAGAAAAAATAATTTTATTTAAATTTTTAAAAACCATTAAATTATAAAATCAACAATTACCCTTTTTGACTGGCGGGAAATCTAAATCAGGTGGAAAACCCCCCCAAAACCCCCCCCCAAAAATGGGTTTAATTTTAAAACCCAATATATACAATTCCTGGCCAAGGGGGAAAAAGGCCAAAGGGTTACGTCAGGGCCTTCCCCCAAAAAAAAAAACCCCCAAACTAGACCCCTACGACTTTTTGAAAAAGAATTTTTAAAAAAGTAAAACAAAGAAGTTAAATTTTCAAATTAAGGGCAATAGGCTTGAGGCTAGTTTTAGGGGTTTTGGGATGCCTTTCAGGGTATCCCGAACCTGGAATTGAAGCATATTAATTAGGGTTAAAAACCTCTAATTCTTTGGGCATTGCCAGCTGTTCCCCAAATTGTTTAGCTTTTGGGGCCTTGCCCTCCGGAGTTTTAACCAAAATTTTTCCCCCAAAAATTTAAATGTTTTTAAACATAAAAGCTAAAAACCTTGGCTATTCTTTTGGTTTCCCCCATCTATTTTTATTTTGTATTGGGGCAGGACATTACCTTAAGCCGGGGAAGGACTTCTTTCAGTGGATAAAAATATGAGATTAAATTCCCTGGGTAAAAATAATTGTTCCCGTCCAGTTTGGCCAAAGGGTTAAGGAAACTTCGCAAAAGGATTAAATTTGAACTGGATTTGCCAAAATTCAAAAAACATTTTGGTTTTTTCCATGAAATTTTTTCTTTAAATGGTTTTGCCATTCAAATTTTTATTTAAATGTTTATAAATAATTTTAAAAAAACTATAAATTTTAAATTTGGGGGGGTTTTTCTTTTTGTTTTTTTTTTTTTTTAAAAATTTTGTTTTTAAAAATTTTTGACCTCTATTTTACCCCCCCCCATTCGGGTTGTTTCCCGGCCCGGGGGGGTTAACGGTTTTCCCAAAACCCCCTTTAAAAAAATATCTAAACTAAAAAAGGCAAGGAAAGCCTTGGAAAAAATTCTTAAGGCCTCGTTCACACGGCTTATTTCCGGAACGGATTTGCCGACGGTTTGACGATCGTCAATCCGTCGGCAAATCCGTCCAAAATAAGTCACAGCCTATTTTCTATTGATTTCAATAGAAAATACGGCTCGTCGTTCAACACGACGCAAAATTCCGTTCGGATTGCCGCCGCGGATTGACGACGGCAATCCGGAGGGAAAAACAATTGACATGTCAATTATTTCCGGACGGTTTTCACCACTACAATGATTGGATGGTAATCCGTCGGGAAAAATCAGTTACAAATACGTGCCACACTTAGTGGACTTATTTGCAATTTGATTTTTCAACTGATTTCAGAACGAAATTTACATGGGAAAAATCCGTTGTAAATACGTTCTGAAATAACCGTGGTGAACGGGGCCCTAAGTGGCTTCTGTGAGCCCTGATCTAAATCCTATTGAATATCTGTGGAGGGAACTAAAACATGCAGTGTGGAGAAGGCATCCTTCACACATGAGACAGCTGGAGCAGTTTGCTCATGTGGAGTGGGCTAAAAAAAATACCCGTGGACAGTGCAGAAGTCTCATTGAGAGTTACAGAAATCATTTCTTTGCAGTATTTGCCTCAGAAGGTTGTGAAACAAGATATGAAGTTAAGGAAACCATCAATTGTGTCCAAGACAGTTTAAATGGTTTGTTTTCTTTTTAATGTTTTAGTTGACCAACAATTCAAAAGCAATGTCTGATCTTTATTAGTTAGATTTTTAGTGAACTCAAATGTATTATTACTTTTGTCAGTTTCACATTATTTCAGTGACCGGTGTTTTTTTCTTTTTTAAAGGGGTTGTCTCACTACTTTGATTCTTCTTAGCTCAGTCCTCTTCTTGTTTTCATTTTGAATCCAGGGGTGTGTTTACTGGCTTCTACTAGGCTGCAGTAGAAGCCAGGTCTGTAGCTACAGCAACAGGTGCTGGCAGCCTGTCGTGAGAGATTGAACAGGTCTGTAGCTATAGCAACCAGTGCTGACAGCCTATCATGTGAGATTGAACAGGTCTGTAGCTATAGTGACCTGAGGGGCTGATGCAGCCCATACGAGAGGGGATATCTAGGAATAGGTAGAACATTGTTAATGGACACATATTGCAAAGTGAATTGTTTTTGCAAGACCTTTAACATAAAAAGCAATCCTTGTAGTGAGACAACCCCTTTAACTGAAGGGTACCAACAATTTTGTCCATGTGTATATATAAGGCTGCGTTCCCAAGGCAAGGGACTAATACCGGCCATAACTTTTCTCCCATTGAGGTGTTCATATTCCGTCCGGACAGAAGAATGAACATGCTCAATGTTTTTTGAGCGGCCCGCGGGCGGAAAACCCGTGCTGTGGGGACTGCTGCACGGGTTTTCCATAGAGAACCATTGTGCTCATTTTCGGACGGTTTTTCGGGCAAACCGGCTGAAAAACCGGCTGAAAACCCGTTCCGTGGGGACATGATCTAACAAGAAGACTGCTCGAAAGGCCTAAAAAAGTGTTTTCATTTGGTTTCTTGGCATTTTGGTGAGTTTAACTATTCAGTTTTTAGGTTGATGTTTATTTTTTACTTTTAGTGCAGTGTTTTACAGATTTATATTAATTTCTATTTTAGGTGAATGCTTGAGAAAAGTGATTTTTCCAATTTAGATTTTTTTCCAGTTTACCTATCACTTTATGCTGTAAATGTACACATTTCTGGTGCAGGTTGTATTGGTTTAGTAACTAAATAAGGTTTTTCTGATTTAATAAAAAATATTTATTTGCATAGCATCAACATACACCACAGCCCCTTATGATTCAGCTGCTCTCCTGATTTCGCTGATACAATGACTTTACCAACATGATCAGATCACCATAATAGAGTCACACAGGTCCTATGGCCATGCTATTACTTTGCAGGTCCTTAGAGGGTGTCGTCCATAATCTATCATATGAGATTATCAGAACGGCTGTTTTTACAGAAAATAATTGATGAATCTGAGACATTACATTTCCTAATACTCTTCCCATTTGCAGAATGTGAATAAACAGGCCACAAACTCTCGCCAGATGGAAAAAAAAAGTTGCAAAGTCTTTGTGAAATCTGTAGCTACACAGAACATTGGCTCTGAAGGCTGCAGAGCCTTTGATTTACTGCGGAAAGTAAAGGAGACAGGGTGAAAATGAACTCATCATTTCTAATTAGTGTGACTTTCACTGTGTATTAGACCACTGTTATGAGCCTGTATTACATAAATGCCCATTTATACTTCAAGAGTGTGATCCAATAGAATAGATCTCAGGCCGACATCTATCTCCATTAGTCAGAGTGGGTTAGTTGGTCTTAAAATTGTGAAATCCATTGTTTCTCCATTTCAAAGAATGTGCCTTCAGATTTGGGTAATATATGAAATATGTTCTTTATACACAATACTATACTAATAATGCTTTATTGGTGATAGGTCGTCTTTGAATATATAGCCTGTGTGCATCTGTTACATAATGGTGGCTATACAGTACATTTGATTTAAAGTGAACACTTCAGCTGCTTCAATATCTGAAAGCAGGATGTGATAGAAGGAGAGAAGCTGAGATAAATAGGGTTTGTTGTAGGGAGAGGGCTGACCCTTGTAATTAGGGTTATATGATGAGACGAGAAGCTACTCTGGATTTGGGGTTTATATATAGAGGAGAGAAGCGGGTTTGTGATATATAGGGTTATATGTAGAGGCGAGAAATAAATTTCTGTGATTATAGGGTTATATATAGAGGGAAGAAGTGAGCTCTGTGATATATAGGGTTATATGATAGAGGAGGGAGTGAGCTCTGTGATATATAGGGTTATATGAAAGGAGAGAAGCTGACCCGTGATTATGGGTATTATAGATGAGAAAAGCTGAGCTCTTGATTATAGGGTTATATGATATGGAGGAAGCTGAGCTCGGTGATATATTGGGTTTATTGAAGAGGGAAAAAGCTGACCTGTGATAATGGGGTTATTATAGAGAGGAGCTGAGCTCTGGATATTGGGTTATATGATAAAGGCGAGAAGCTAAATTTGTTTATTTAGGGTTATATGATAGGGGGGAAGAAGCTGAGTCTGTGATATATGGGGTTATATGAAAAGGGGAGAGGAGCTGATCTGTGAATAGGGGTTTTTATGATAGAGGAGGGAGTGACTCTGTGATATATAGGGTTTTATGATATAGGAAAGCTGAGCTCGGTGATAATTGGGTTGTTTGATAGGGGCAGAAGCTGAGCTCTGTGATATATAGGGTTTATGATAGAGGAGGAAGCTGGCCGGGGGTAAAGGGGTTTTAAATGATAGGGGAAGAAGCTGAGTGGGTGATAATATGGGTTATATGATAAGGAGAGGAGCTGACTCTGTGATATATGGGGTTATAGATAGAGGAGAGAAGCGAGCCTGTGTTATAGGGTTTTTGGACGGGAGGGAAGCGACCGTGAATATAGGTTATAGATGAGGAGAGGAGCGAGCTCTGTGTATTGGGGTTTATATGATAGAGGAGAAAAGCGAGCTCTGGATATATAGGGATATATGTTTGATATGAAGCGACTCTGTGATATATGGGTTATATGATAAGGAGAAATTTCTTGGGAAATTGGGTTGTTGGGGGAAGAAGCGACTTGTGATATATGGGTTTATGATAGGGGGAGAAAATGTGAGCTCTGTGATATATGGGTTTTTAAAAAGGGGAGAGAAGTGGCTCGTGAATATAGGGTTTATGATAAAGGGGAGAGGAGCTGAGCTCTGTGTTTATGGGTTTATAGAGGAGAGAAGTTTTCCCCTGATCATGTGTGTACGAGCTTCAGTCCTGTTTGGGTGAGATGTGTATACACGTCTCGTATTGAGACATGGAGATAGGAGGGAGATGCAGCTGAAGAACCCTCGGATAATTGTATCTTAATTTATAAATGAAAACCAGTTGAATTGTATAGATATACATAAAAAATATATGGTTCACAGTGAACCATAAGTGTTGCTCTTTGACCATCTTAAAAGTTGGGAGGTATGTTAAATTCAAGTAATGGAGATGTTATATTGAACTCTTTAATGTGTTCAGAATGCTGAACTTTAGAGTGATATGAAAAAGAATGTAAAAAGCCTGGGCAGGGGTAAGACACATTGTTATATCAAGTTGAAAGTATTGGGACAAAAAGTGAAAACATTTTAATATGGGCTGTGGTACAAATTGCTGTTACCTGTTTGCTGGTGCTCTAAGGGGATGTTCACACGGCGTTTGTTGAATATGTTTTTGGGTATGTCCGAAAAAAGGACCCCCAAAAAGTATTTAAAAAAGTTTTTAAGTGTGATTTTATTGATTTCATGTCAAATATGTATCGTCGTTGATGAAATTTTATTTTAGTACGTTTTTTCGTTTCATTAAAAAGGGGATTAAAGAATGGACTTTTTAATTTTGACCGTTTACACATTAAAAGCCCATAGAAAGTTTGGGATCGTTTTTGCAGTTTAGAAAAGTATCCAAAAAAATCCCCCAAACCTTTCGATGATTTTAAAGAATATTTTTTCGTACTAAAAAGGGATCAAGATACTGTGGAACATACCCTAAACAGAAGGCAATGACCAATTGTTTCAATCGACCCAAAATTAAACTAAAATTTTTGCATTTTAAAGGGGAACTGTCACATGGAAATCTATTGATCTGGGGAAATTTATAAGCAGGGAGTAGAGATTTATAATTGTTTTCTGTAAAAATTGTATTTTTTTTAATTTAAAAGGGTTTTTTTTTCACATGCAGTTTTTCCCGCCCGGTTTAGAATAACTTTGGGGTTCAGGGTGTGGGGGGTTATGCAGTAATTGACCACGTTTGTGTTCCTATCATTCCGTTACACTTTTTAAAATTCTTTCATCAAGCAGTAATTGCACGACTCAAAACTCTAAAGATGTTTGCTTTCAAGTGATAACTTTTAAAGTCTATAGCTAAAAATAAAACTCTTCAGAGTTGATCACC
>JAODAL010021289.1:0-67436 GCA_025379985.1 Phyllomedusa bahiana | reverse complement strand
ATGCGCTGCTGGGGTGCGCCTTTCCCCCCTCCCCATTTGGGTCCATTGTGCCACTGCCTGACCTCATGCTCTGCCCCCCTTAAACCTCCGTTTCTCATCATTGTGCCATTTTGTGTTTCCCCTCCTGTTTTGCAACCCCCAGAAGGGTCAGGGTGCCACCCCTAAACCCCAAAATTTTTGGGCGGTTTCTGCCGGGGCCCTCCGCTCTTCATTTCATTGTGCCTTCTGGGGCTTCCTCCGTTTTTGCCCCCTCCAAAATTTGTCTTTTGTGCCACTTTCGGCCTCATCGCGGCTGTGGCGCTCCGGTCCCCCACCTGTGTCATTGTGCCACTGCCGACCCTAATGCTGCTCCCCGCCGGAAAACCTCCGCTCTCATCATTGTCCCATTCTGGGTTTTCCTTTCCGGGTTTGGGCCCCCCCTCCAAATTCATTGTGCCATTTGGCCTGACCTCATGCTGCTGCCCCCGGGTGCCCTCCGCCCCTCAGTCTTTGTGCCATTCTGGGGCTTCCTCCTGTTTTCCCACCTCCAAATTTCCCATTGGCCACTCCCCTGACCTCTGCTGCTGTGCTGCCCCCTCACCCCCACACTTGTCACTAATTTCCCACCTAGCTCTCAGCTTTTTTTTTTGACTTTATCAGGTACTTTCCCCCGCTTTAAATTTTTGGGTCAGTTATCCCTTTTTAAGGGGCCCAGGGAATTTTTTTTATTTTTTTCCAGGGATTCTAAGAGCGGGGGCCCGGTAATCGGGTGCATACAAAACCCCCAACTTGAAATGAAGACCAAACCCAAAAGCTCCCTTGCATATTTAAGCTGGCAAAACCCGTTCTCCCGAAATTTGCAGCTCGGGTACCTGGAAATAGCTGTTTTTTAATGTGATTCGTCCGAATTTTGGGAACAAAAATTTTATTTTTTGCCAAAAATTGGGCAAAAGGGGATTGAAAAAAAAAATTTGGGGAAAATTTTCCCCCAAATTTTTTAACAAAAAAACCTTTGTTTGCAATTGAAAGGGGTAAACCCGTTTCCGTATTCTTGACCAAATTTGCACACACTGCAGCTGAGTTTTTGGGCCTTTACTCCTTAATTAATTTTTTTCCCAATTTTTCGGGTTTCAGGGCTGTCCCTGGGACATTGAGAAACATTTCCCTCCCAAAGGGATTGTCGATTCATTCATCTAAAAATGGCTATTAAACCCCCAAGGCCCTTTAAAAATGCTTTTTAAGGGATTTTCCTTATTGCCCTTTGGGTGTAGGGTCTTTGTCATGCGGGAAATCCACCCTCCTATTTAAAAAAAAGGGGGGCCTTTTTGTAAAGAATTTAATGATAAAAGGGCCCTCACCCACCCCAAAAGGGTATACCCAAACCCATGCGTCACATTTGGGATAAAGTTCGGGGGGTTGGTTTCCCTTTTTTCTTCTTCTTCCAAAAAAGGAAAGGGGATTGGGATCCCAAAAAAAAAAAGGGTTCTTTTTTTGGTCTCACTGACCATTTTACCAAACTCCATGCACCCTCTGAATTTTCCCAAATGGTCTTTGGCGAATTAAAAGGGGCCCCCAATTTACCAGTTCTGAGTGATAGTCGGGGGAAACCCTTTCCAAACCCTGTCTCAAAAGTATGCCTATGTCTTTGTTTTTTGGTTCTGGGTATCTGGGCAGGCCCTGGTTGATTCTGGGGCGGCTATCAACTTTTTTGATTTTGGCTTTTGTGTCGGCCTTAGCCGGGATTTGGTGGAACTGGACCACCCTTTTCTTGTTACTGTGCAGATTCTACTCCATTGGCAGGTTGGTTCGATTCATACAGAGTTTGTTACTTTTTTTTGTTAGGGAAAAACCCTGTCCTCTGATATCATTTTGGGGCTCCCTTGGCTAGGTTTTCATAACCCTATCTTTGACTGCAGCAGAGAGGAATTGGTAAAGTGGGGGCCTCAATGTTCCTCCCACTGTACCGCTTTACAATTATCCAAAAGTTAAAAAAAATAAGACTACCTGCCCGTTGTACATATCTGATTATGTCGACGTCTTTGACAAAAAAATCTGCTGATGTGTTAAACCCCCCCATAGACCTTATGATCGTGGTATTAAAAATTCTTCCCGGGTTTAAATATCCTAAGAGAAGGATTTTCAATCTTTCGACTCCTGACTAAAGCTATGCAGGAATACATACAGGAGAGTCTCATAAAGGGGTACATCCGTGCTTCAAATTTTTCCTATTGGAGCAGGATTTTTTTTTAAGTAGAGAAGAAGGATGGGGGACTCAGGCCCTGCATGGACTATCTGGAACTTAACATAAGGGTAAAAAAAAATACCATTTTCCCCCTTGATCCCTGATCTGTTTAATCAGATTGTGGGTGCTTGCTGTTTCTATAAAATCGATCCTCGCGGGGCCTACAATCTGATCCAGATCAAGGAAGGGAATGAGTGGAAGACTGTGTTTAACTGCATGATCCTGGGCTGCTATGTAGTGGTTTATCTTGATGATATTTTGATTTTTTCTCCGGACCTAGCCACTCATACTGAGCTCGTCAGAAATGTACTTTGTAGATTACATCAGAACATTTGCTAAGTTGTCAGAATGCCTGTTCGGGGAACAGAGGGTCACCTTTTTGGCATAAAATCATCATCCTTGACTCTTTAGGTATAGATCCGCTATTTACAACTGGTAATGCCCCACTAACCTCAAAGATCTTGTAATGACCAGAAGTGTCAGTATGCACTGACACCGTGGATGATGGGTATTTGGTGTGGATCCACTGTGATCACTGCAGGCGAAGGTGGTATAGGTGGAGACCATGACAGGGAGCTTAGTCTTCACCGGACCCGCCACAAGGCTGGAATGGACTTCACTTTTGGGATTTCACAGGTCTCTACCCCTGACGTGGCTACCTGTGGTGACAATCAAGGTGCAGAACAAGGAGGCTGGTTACAGGCTGGGATGACAGGACACAAGCCGATGCAACCGCAGGCAGATAGCAGAATCCCAGAAAGGAACAAACTAGGGTTATTCCTAAGTGAGGTATCCCACTGTAAGTTGTGTATATCTGCTAAACTTTATATGCATACGGTAGGCATCTTAATAGGGTGAGCCTCCAGAGGTGGGGCCGTTCTTTTCAGGACGATGACCCGGTCTGTATTAGGATTTTTGTAGGCACTTTGTAAGGGACAGACATTGGTGTATCTATAGATAGTGGTGTTGTCTAGCACAGTTTTTGTGCGTATATTTAAGATTAGTTTTTATTGGTATTTAATAAAGGTTATATCTCCTCTCTGCCTGCCATTTTTGTACTGCTTTGTCCGTTCTGGTTTGTGACCCAGTTTGTCCGACTCCCCAATTATTGTATTGTCTGTCTTGTCTATTTGTGTGTGTTAGGGGCCGACGCCCAGTTGCTGCCGACTACTTAGAGTTGGGCAGGCAAGCAGGCAGGGCCAGATTTGTGGGGCTGAGCATTAAGGCTCACAGTTTGTTTTCCTGTTCTGGTTATCTGCTCCGGGGGCCCTTAACAGTACGTATGATAAAAATTAGAGACCTCTCCATTCTTTGTAGGTGGGAAATCTTGCAAAATCGCCAGTATATCAAATACAGGCAGTCCCCAGTTTATGAACAGAATAGTGACTGTAGGTTTGTTCTTAAGTTGAATTTAGCTGTATTAAGCTGTATTTGTCGGAACAGGTACATTTATTAAATTTAATTTCACCCCCAAATTTTTTTTTACTCTTGCATAGTGCAGGAAAGGGTTTTCAAATTTGTTTTGCGGACTTTGCCCCTATTTAGAAGATATTACCTCACTATGGGCGACATGTATGATTCTCGCCGCCTCGGAGCGCACCTTTCTGCCAGTTTACCGGCGAAATCTGCGCCTGATTTATGTCGGTGCCGGGGCGCGCTCATACATACCATGTAAAGTCCGCCGTGACTCGCCAGTGTGTGAGGCGCCGTGGGGGCCCGCGCCTAAGATTCGCCGCCCGAGGTAGTGCGATTATACATGCCGTGTAAAGTCCGCCGCGCCTCACCAGTGTGTGGGGCGCAGTGCGGGACTTAGGCGCAGTGCGGGACTGCGCCGAACATGTATTCCGATTCGAGACAGGCTGGAAAACAGCGAGAAATCATTAAACATGTCCGTGCGGAGTATGAATCAAAAAATCGCCTTTTAAAGGCGTCAACATTCTCTGAAAAAGAGCTGAAAACCCACTAAAAAAAAAAACATAAATAAAATCACTTTCCAAAAATCTAGACTGGCGCCACATCGGGAATTTGGATATTGGAAATTGCCGGGAAATACAGTAATTCAAATTCTGTAAGCTATTCTCATTGGTCGGCAGAAGCCAGCCAATCAGAATAGGAGCGACAGTGAACCATATAGCCTATGGAGAAATATTGCCCAATCAAAATCAAAGGCGGGACAGTTCCAAAATACGTAAAAAGGCAGAAAAGAGCTGATTGGTTGAGCTAGCGGGGGCTTGGCAATCCTGGCCAATCAAAAAAGGAGCGACAGGGACCCATTATAACCTATGGAAATTTTAGAACCAATCAACTAGCGGGGGCTTGGCTATTCCGGCCAATCAGAGCGCGAGCTACTTGTCCCATTGTAGTCTATGGAGAGATCGGGGCAATGAAATCTCGGCGCTCAGCGCCGTGCGGCATGGAGTATAATTAAAAAAATAATTTTTATTAAGTGTAAAATATTATCTGAAAAAGCGCTGAAACCTTCTATAAACATAAATCAATTAAATCCCGAACAACGCATTTGTCGCCGAGACCGGCGCTACATCAGGAATTGGGTTATAGAGAATTTCCCGGGAAATACAGTAATTCAAATTGTTTAAGCTCTTCTCTTTGGTCGGCATAAACCACCCAATCAGAATAGAGGACAGTGGCCCATTCTCACCTATGGAGGAGTATTGACCAATCAGAATAGGAGCGACAGGGACCCATTATAACCTATGGAGAAATATTGACCAATCATATTCAAAGGCGGGACAGTTCAAAATACAGTAAAAAAACAGAAAAGAGCTGATTGGTTGAGCTAGCGGGGGCTTGGCTGGTTTATGCCGACCAATGAGAAGAGCTTTCAGAATTTGAATTACTGTATTTCCCGGCAATTTCCAAGATCCTAATTCCTGATATTGCGCCGTTCTAGATTTTTGGAAAGTGATTTTATTTTTTTTTTTATTTTTATTTTTGGGGTTTGAGCTCTTTTTCTGATAATGTTTTCCGCCTTTATAAAGGTGATTTTTTCGGAATCATACTCCATGCCGCACGGAGCTGAGCGCCGAGATTTCTTTTGCGATCTTCTATGCTTCCTCTCATGTTCCGTTCTCGCTTTACTTCGCCTCCGCTGGAGCATTTAGTCCAGAATCAACTAGGTCTGACTGTCGGAGATGGTGAGCGCTGCAATGCGCCGCACTTTGCCGACCCGCGATCGTACATGCCTCGGAGTTTTCGAGCGCGCCGCTTCCCGCCCCAGAACACCCACACCGCGCCCACACTGCGCCCATTGCACGCCCCTTCATGTGAGGCGCAGCCGAAAGTGGCGAACGCTGTGCCTAACATCGCATCCCTGCGCCGGATACGCCAGAAAACAGGCGTAAAGCCCATTCATACATGTCGCCCTATGTGTCTCTCATGTGCTATTGTGGCATGCTCACACTTGGTAGTAGCTGCTGTGGACCATGAAACTACAAATACCAACATGCCACACAAGCACATGTTAAACACATGTACTGTACTAATCAGCAACCAAACATTTAGTATGTGTGTGTGTGAAATGCTGGCACTTGTAGTTCCACAACTACAAATGCCAGAATGCCACATTTGTACTAAAGGTATAGGTATTGATACAATACAGTACTGTATTTTACATTGGAGCCTGCTGTAGAGGAATGGAGGGGACCGAGGGCAGTAACAACAGACCTGCTCTGCCGGGGCTAGTAGTACAAGACCAGAGCAGCATGAGGAAGAGCTGCAGTCCTCCCACCAAGCCAAATGCAGGTTGGTTAGTGATGGTGAAAACTTGGAGCCCATCGGTGCTCTTATGAACTGAAGGTAAAATTCACCATTGAAGAAAAAATAACTGCTAGCCAGCAGATATTCCACAGACATAATAATAAACTGCTGTAATTCTTGCGACATGCCAAATTCTGTTTTGGATAGTGTCAGACTGGGGTGCTTAGGGCCCACAGGTGGAGTTGACTATAGGGGCCCACCAGTTGAGCTGTTTTGGGGCCCACCGGTGGAGTTTATTTTAGGGGCCCACTATACAGCTACTGTAAATGACTGTACATACTCAGCCTCTTGTTTTTTGCTGCTCTTTCTATGCTTTTTCCCTCTTTTGAGGATATCTATGCAGTTAAAAAACATCCCAGGTCTACCATGCTCAGGGGCCCACGGGTGTTTCCCCTATTCCCCTATGGGCCAGTTCGAGCCTGGTTTTGGATATATAGAGAGCAACAGCCTGCTGTGATGGGTAATAGATGAATAGACTCTGACTACATCACAGCTCATCCATATATAATTGTAGTTGCATTAAAATTTGTCAAGTGCCTAGAGAATTAACTATCTTTAAGGAAATCTACTAATATGCTTAGTATCTTTAAAAATGCATATCTATCCAGCTACTGAACCTTTCATTTAATGAGTCTTTATCAGAAATAACTGGACGTTTGTTACCGGATATTCTCTTAATATATATTTATGCTTTCTATCGCTAATAAAACCTGTAGCCACCCCTTCATTTAGTAATGTGTCCATTTTTTAATCTCTGTTGGATTTGAACTTAATTTGTGATAATGTAATTCAGTATAAGCACAACCTGTTTCTTGTAGAGTGCTGCAGCTAAGACTTCAACCGCCCCATCCGTATCAGCTTTTTTTATAATTAAATTTTTATTTTGTTTGTGTCTTAACTGCTGCCTGTTGGGCTCTCGTCATTACTGTTACTAAAGCTATTTGTTCCTGAAACTTCAAAGCACTGTATTCATTAACAGGGTGACTGTCTTTTTCCACTTGAGGTAATGGTTCCCCAGTATACACAATATTACATAAATCATGTTGGAAAAAGTGTTTCTTTACCATAAACAATCTATATAATTTATTCACATCTTTAATAGAATTGAAAAAAATTAAAGTTGGTGTCCAGTGAGAAACTAAGTCCTTTTTCCAAAACTTCTAACTGTGATTTAGTAATAATTAGAGATGGGCAAATTGATTCTAACGAAGTGGACTTCATTTAGAATTTCAGGAAAACTTCGGGGTTTGGGGTAATTCGCGGGAACGAACTGTGTTTTGTATTGCCAAAATGGCCACAAGCACATGGCGTGACATGAGGTAGAGAACTCTGGGAGGAAGGAAGGAACACCCTAAATGACATGTGCAGAAATCAAACCAATCAGAGACCAGCGGGCCCTTTTGTGATGTCACAGCACTTTTAAGTACGGAAAGCCATGCTCGTTCCTCACACTGTTCTCATTGTACCCTGACATTAGCGGCTGCTACAGCAAACAGAGATCCACACAATGAAATAGCTTTTTTAAAAACGATTTGGGGAAGGGGGGGGGGGCACTGCTTTTATCAGAGACTGCTCCTATTCCGTTATCATTTTGATTCAGTTTGTGGGGTATTGTAATTCAAGTCCAGGGGGTCTAATTCTGCCCCATATACATTTTTAAATTTCCCTCTAGTCATTCTGAAGCGCAAATTTTTATTCAAGGGGTTTAAACTGTTTGTGCTTTTATATTCAGTAAAACATACGGTGTTTTTAAATGCCAAAGACGAGTAAATTTTTCCTGTTGATTTCTGGAGCGCAATTTATATTCAAGGGTTAATTAAGCGTGTTTGTGCTTTTATATTCAGTAAAATATACAGTGTTTTTAAACGCCAAAGACAAGTAAATTTTTCCTGTTGATTTCTGGAGCACAATTTATATTCAAGGGTTAATTAAGCGTGTTTGTGCTTTTATATTCAGTAAAATATACAGTGTTTTTAAACGCAAAAGATGAGTAAATTTTTCCTGTTGATTTCTGGAGCGCAATTTATATTCAAGGGTTAAATAAGCTTGTTTGTGCTTTTATATTCCTTAAAATATACGGTGTTTTCAAACACCAAAGATGAGTAAACTTTTCCTGGTCATTTCTGGAGCGCAATTTATATTCAAGGGTTAATTAAGCGTGTTTGTGCTTTAATATTCAGAAAAATACACAGTGTTTCTAAACACCAAAGACGAGTACATTTTTCCTGGTGATTCCTGAAGCGCAATTTATATCCAAAGGGTTACCCAAGCCTGTTAGTGGGTTCATTTGGAGTCAAATGCAGGGTGTTTATTTATTCTATACAGATATCTTCATTAAACAGAGTCTGTAAATATTTGAACAAACAGTATGTCAGACAGAGAGGTGGCAGGCTCTTCACATGCGAGTGGCAGTGGCACAAACATTCCTAGAGCAGGCACAGGTCGCAGTACAGTAAGGGGATGTCGCAGAAGGGGTCACTTGGTGAGGTGAGAACTGCCGGTGTCATCTAGCGGCTGTGTGTTGACCAGCAACCCAAGGGTTCTAGATTGGTTTACTAGGTCATCCACTTCCTCCCAGAAGGCATCTGACAACCCCAGCCAAGAGTCGGTGGGAACGTCAGACACAACCCTTAGTTGGCATGGCCCGGGAGCGGGTCAGCGGCCCTCACCTGTCCTCAACCCGCCTCTGTCCCGTCCGGTTCCCTCAGCCAGAGATCTACTATGTGGTCTGGGCTCAGCGCCACTATACAGCGAGGATGAACAATTTGAGGACAGTCAGCAGCTACTTGGCAGTGAAGAAGTGGGGCGGACATCCCCTGCTTCTTTCAGTAGATGGCAAAGTATGGATGTGGAGAGTGGAATGGGAGGTCATGATGTGACGGGTCAGCCTCTGCTTACCAAGACCGTTGAGGAGGACAGCAGTGAAGATCCAACAATAATCGATGATGATGTAGCCGACCGCACTTGGGAGCCAGGTGAAGCAAAGGTTTCATTATCGTCAGGAGAATAGGGCGTCAGCTTTCGCACCAGGCAGCGGCGCAGCCAGCAAGTCGGTAGTGTGGCCGTGAGTCAGCAGGGTAGCAGCAGTGCGAGGTCGGGAGCCAAACGGCCACGGGGTAGATGACCCTCTTTGCAGGTCCAAGAAAGTAGCGGCACAGGGGCTCACTGAGGCAGCGGTGGTAGTAGTCACTCAGTGCGGAGCGTTGGCGGTAAAATCACCTACTCGGCGATGTGGCAGTTTTTTGCTAAGACACCGGAGGAGCCGAACATGGGTATATGTAGAATCTGTGGGCAGAAAGTGAAGCATGGCCAGGGAGCTAACATTGGCACCACAGCCCTGCGTCAACACATGCAGCGTCAGATGTGGCTCAGATGTGGTGGTCCATCCTGCCGCCGCAGCAACAGCAGCAGCAGCACCCAGTGGCACGCATGCCATTGCAGCCAGTCAAGGCTCCACCACCTCTGCAGAAGGGAGCTTTTTGTCTTTGCCATCATCTCTCAGTCCAGATGCTCCTGCTCCTCGCTACTCATGGCGCCAGCAGTTGTTCAACGAGGCGATGCAAAGAGACAACAGTATGCGTCCAACCATCCTAAGGTGCAGAAGCTGACCGTGCTCCTGTCCAAGTTGTTGGTACTGCAGTCCCTCCCTTTCCAAGTGGTGGACTCTGCACCGTTCAGAGAACTGAAGGCTTGTGCCGGGCTCAGGTGGAGAGTCCCAAGCCGTAATTTCTTTTCCAAAAAGGCAGTATGAGCCCTTCACAAATATGTAGAACAGAAGGTGGGCCAGTCCTTCAGCCTATCGGTGTTTTTCCCAAGTGCCGGCAGAAAGGACGTGTGGAGCTGTAACTATGGTCAGGGCCAGTACATGTCCTTTACGGCCCACTGGGTGAATTTGCTTCCTGCCCAGCCACAACAACAACTTGGACAGGAGACGGCGCTTTCTGCACCAAGGAGAGATGATCCATGCGCCCTGCATGGTGCACTTGTTCAATCTGGTTGTGAAAAGGTTCCTGAAGTCTTCCACCGATCTTCAGAACATTCTGAAAATGGCCAGGAAACTGTGCATGCACTTCAGCCATTCCTACAAAGCCAGGTACACTCTCCTCGAGTTGCAGCGGCAGAATGGCCTCCCCCAACACACGCTGATATGCGATGTTTCCATCCGTTGGAATTCCAGCCTGCACATGTTAGACCGACTGTATGAATAGAGAAAGGCCATTAACGAGTTTTTGATGATCCCGGCGGACAGGAGTACTTCTTTGTGTAACTTTGATGTCAGCCAGTGGCAGCTCATGCGTGACACCTGCCGTTTGCTGAGGTCGTTTGAGGAGATGACGTTATTTGTTAGTCGCCAGGACTACGGGATGAATAACGTCATTCCACTGCTTCATGTCCTGGAACAGATGCTGAAAAATCTGTCTGGGCAGGGGACTGGAGATGTGGTGACTGAACTGGAGGAGGAGGAGGAGGACATTGGAGCACAAGTATTGTCTGGTGAAATTAGTGGTTTTTCTACCCAGGTGACAGGAGAGGAGGAGTAGAAGCAGCTGGAGGAGGTAGAGGGAGATGAGGAAGATGAGGCAGATTACCCCCAAGCCCCATGGCAGTATACAGTGGAGATGGAGGCAGGGATTCCCTCAGAGTCACTTGCACACATGGCCCGCAGCATGCTGATTTGCCTGGCTAGTGACAGCCGAATAGTCACCAACCGGCAGAGGGATGACTCCTGGCTCTCCACTTCTTGGACCCTCGCTACCGGTCCAAAATGGGAGCCTTTTTTCCAGCTGCTGAGAGGGATGACAAACTCAAATACTATAGAGAAATCCTCCGAAGTCAGTTGGCCGCTGCCTATGTGCAGCATGGTCCATCCTCTGACAGGTCTGACCGGGGGGTTCCTCAAAGCTGACGTACCACTGCCCCGGCTGCTGTGGGAAGGTGTGGGAGGGGGGTTAGGAGCAGTACCAGCTCCATCAGCAGCAACCTGAGTCTGGAGTCGCTGATCAGCAGCTTCCTTCATCCGCCTAGTGAGGAGGGCACTCACCAGCAGCAGCAGCAGGACCTGGAGCAGACTCTGAACCAACAGGTGGTGGCCTACTTGGACAGCAATCTGCCACCCCAGTTAGAAGATCCACTGGACTACTGGATGTGTGGCCGCAACTTGCCGAGTTTGCAGTGGAGAAGCTGTCCTGCCCGGCCAGTAGTGTGGCATCAGAGCGGGTGATCAGTGCGGCGGGCGCCAACGTTACACCAAGGAGAATCCTCTTCTCCATCGGAAAACTCGAGCAACTGACCTTATTCAATAAAAATCACGCCACGATCGGCCAGTAGTTCGACACACCAGAGCCAAAGGCAACAGATTACATCAGCCATGACGCCTCACAAAAACTTTGAGAAATGAGTCTGGATTCAAACTACCTGCCTCAGCCACTATTCTGATGCCTGATGCCACACATCTGCTGCCAGTTTCTCCATTTGCCTACCACCATCTTTACCAGGGACTGGTATTGCCACCCGCCTCCACACTCTGTCATTGTGCCATTCTCTGACTTCATGCTGCTGCTGCTGTTGCTGCCGTCACCTCCACACTGTATCATTGTGCCACTCTATGACCTTATGCTACTGCTGTTGCTGCGGCTGCCGCCACTTCCTCACTCTATCATTGTGCCACTCTATGACCTCATGCTGCTGCTGCTGCCGGCACCTCCACACTGTGTCATTGTGCCAATCTGTGACCTCATTCTGCTGTTGCTGCCGTTACCTTCACACTGTGTCATTGTGCCACTCTATGACCTCATGCTGCTGCTGTTGCTGCCGTCACCTCTACACTCTGTCATTGTCCCACTCTGTGGCCTACTCCTGTTGGTGCCACCTCCAGAATTTGTCATTGGGCCACTCTCTGACCTCATGCTGTTGCTGCTGCCGTCACCTCCACACTCTGTCATTGTGCCACTCTGTGGCCTATTCCTGTTTTTTTCCACCTCCAGATTTTGTCATTGTGCCACTCTCTGACCTCATGCTGCTGCTGTTGCTGCCGTCACTTCTCCACTGTGCCATTGTGCCACTCTATGACCTCATGCTGCTGCTTGTTGCTGCTGCCGTCACCTCCACACTCTGTCCTTGTGCCACTCTATGACATCATGCTGCTGCCGTCACCTCCACACTCTGTCATTGTCACACTCTGTGGCCTACTCCTGTTTTTTGCCACCTCCAGAATTTGTCATTGTGCCACTCTCTGACCTCATGCTGCTGCTGCTGCTGTTGCTGCCATCACCTCCACACTCTGTCTTTGTACCACTCTATGACCACATGCTGATGCTGCTGATGCTGCTGCCATCACCTCCACACTCTGTCATTTTGCCACTCTATGACTTCATGCTGCTGCTGTCACTTCCACACTCTGTCATTGTCTCACTTTGTGGCCTACTCCTGTTTTTTGCCACCTCCAGAATTTGTCATTGTGCACTCTCTGACCTCATGCTGCTGCTGCTGTTGATGCCCTCACCCCACACTGTGTCATTGAGCCCCTTGTGGGCTCCTGATGTTGCTGCCACCTCCAGAATTTGTCATTGTGCCACTCTGTGGCCTACTCATGCTGCTGCCAAGTGACCGCTGTCTCACTGGAACACCTGTAGTTTCTAAAATTTCTGTTTCCACCCTCACCACTCGCGTTGCCACTATGTTTGGTTTTCCCCCTTTTTTTCATCTGTCAGAGGAATGAAAGCATCAGGATTGATAGCTAAAAGGCAGGAGTGTATACAGAACACAGAGACATGCAAAAAATCCCTTTTTTCTGGTTTATCTCTGTTTTGGATCAACTCCTGTTTGTTTTTGGCCTTAGCAATACTGATGGATTATTAACTGATTGAAAGCGGACATTGATGAATGAAAGGAAGGGCAAAATGACCAGAGACGTCAACACAAAATTACTGCCGACACCCTCTCCACTCATTCGGGGGCCTCTACATGTATCAGCGTTTAACAGAACAGGTTCTGTCATATTATGTGACAGTTTAAAGCTCTGGCCTCATGGAGTGACCCCTGCTGTGACATCCCCTTACTGTGCTTAGACCTGTGCCGGCTCCAGTAGCCTACTACTGTGTTCTTTGACGCTTTCGTAGGATCTTAGCCCTCAGCTTGGTTTTTTCCAGCTGGCGCTGCCATGACTTTGTCAGGCTGCATTCCCGCTTCAGTTTTTTGGTCAGTTTTGCCCCCGTAAGTGCCCAGGGAATTTTAGAGTGAAGCGATTCTAAGAGCGGCGGCAGACATACTAAAACACAGCATTGTTTGAAGACAAAACCAAGCTTCTACAGCACAATGTTCTACAGCACCATACAGGCTCTCTGCAGCCAGGAAATAGCTGTTTTTTTAACGCGATTTGTCCCAAATTAATTTGGGTCGAAAATAATTTTGTCGGGAAATTCGGCGAAGTCGGCGAATCGCATTTTTGAGAAATTCGCCCATCTCTGGAAATAATGATAGGTGAAAGAATAATTACACTGTTTCCACTTACCGTATATATTCGAATATAAGCCGACCCGAATATAAGCCGAGGCACCTACTTTTGTCACAAAAAACTGGGAAAACTTATTGACTCGAGTATAAGCCTAGGGTGGAAAATGCAGCGGCTACAGGTAAATTTAAAAAATAAAAATGGATACCAATAAAGTTATATAGGCAGGTATAGGCAGTTTAATATCCCCCATAGGCAGGTATAGGCATTTTAATGTACCCCATAGGCAGTTTAATGTCCCCCATAGTCAGGTATATGTCCCCAATAGGCAAGTATAGGAAGTTTAATGTCCCCCACAGGCAGTTTCATATCCCCCATAGTCAGGTATAGCCAGGTATATGTTCCCCATCAGGTATAGCCAGGAATATGTCCCCCAGTCAGTTAAAGGCAGGTAAAGGTCCCCCAGTCAGGTATAGCCAGGTATATGTCCCCCATAGGCAGGTATATGTGCCCCCATAGGCAGGTATAGGCAGGTATATGTCCCCCAGTCAGGTATAGCCAGGTAGATGTCCCCTACAGGCAGGTATAAGCAGGTATGTGTGCCCCCATAGGAAGGTATAGCCAGGTATATGTCCCCCAGTCAGGTATAGGCAGATATATGTCCCCCATAGGCAGGTATAGGCAGGTATATGGCCCCCATAGGTAGGTATAGGCAGGTATATGTCCCCCAGTCAGGTATAGCCAGGTATATATCCACCAGTCAAATATAGCCAGGTATATGTCCCACAATAGACAGTACTTGTTAAAAAAAAAAAATACAAGTACTTACCATTCTCCGCCGCTCCGAGGCTCTCCCCACGCTCTGTCTTCTGGCACAGGCGGCGTGATGTCATCAGGCGGCGTAATGTCTGCTTGCGGCCCCTTCCGAAGTTCTATAGTGGAGCAGGGAGCATTCGCTCTCTGCTCCGCAATAGAGTCTTCTGCTGTATGCGTTCCCAGGAGTTGCATACAGCTGCAAAGATCTGCGACAGCGCCTGGGCTACAGCAGTGCCCGGATGCTGTCAGCTAACTCGGGATTCAGCTGTATGCAACTCCCAGAGGAGACGCATACAACTGAAGTGTCCCTGCAGGTGCTTGGGCCATTGCAGTGCCCGAGCACGGACAGTGACTCGATTATAAGCCGAGGTAGGGTTTTTCAGCTCATCTTTTTGGCTGATAAACTTGGCTTACACTCGAGTTTATACGATATGTCTGAAGTTTTCGTTGTTTGTGTCTGCATGGTGTTTTTTCTGTGTCTTCTCCCCCCTCATCTTCTGCTTTTTTTTTATGGAGTCTCATTTTAAAATTCACGCCTTGAATAGCTGTGGGTTTGAGGGTGAATGCCATGAAGTAACTTCTGATTGGAGGTATTAGAGTCTGAGGTGTCTGCTTCTATGGAATTTAATGGGGTTGTCTCACTACAAGAATTGCTTTTTATGTTAAAGATCTTGCAAAAACAAGTCACTTTGCAATATATGTCCATTAACAGTATCCTACCTATTCCGAGATATCCCCTCTTTTATGGGATGCATCAGCTCCGAAGGTCGCTATAGTTACAGTCCTGTTGTATCTTTCATGATAGGCTGGCAGCACTGGTTGCTATAGCTACAGACCTGGCTTCTACTACAGCCTACTAGAAGCCAGTGAACATGCCCCTGAATTCAAAATGAAACTAAGAAAACAGGACTGAGGTAAGATGAATCAATGTAGTGAGACAACCCCTTTAAGCTTGCTATGATAAGAACTTCCCATTTGTCTGCCTGTTTTAAGGATCGATTTAGGGTATTACGTCTGGAAGTAGATTAACACGTATAGATTTTATCATTGGAATAATCATATCCCGATTTTTTTTTTAGTATGCATGATGTGTTCTTATCATTTGGATACATTTTGTTTGATTTTATTTTTTCAAAAGTTTCAGACTTTTATTAAGTTTCAGACTTTTTTGAAATCGGCAATTTCCTCATTCATAGTTTTTAATTTTATTTTATGTTCCACTATAAGCTTCGTCAGTGATAAGGAGTAATTTATAACTCTTTCATTCCATTTGGTCACAAAATCATCCGAATATGTAGATGTGGGTACTTTTTTAAGTCGTAGACCTCTAGGTATCATGTTTTTTGTGAGGTATTTTTTCAGAATATAAAAGTCCCACCATATTCTTAATTCTGCAGACTGTTTTTTCTGTAATTTAATGCCAGGTTTTTATATCTGGCGAAGGCATTGCTCCTTCCAAATCAAACACGTTTGCCAGTTTGTCTTCACGAGTTATTATTACTAGTGATGAGTAGTGTTGAGTGATTACGTTGGCCATCGACATCGGTCGATGGTCGATAGTCGACCATCATCGACAAGATAGTCGATAGTAGATTATGATCGATGACCATTAAAGTCTATGGGAGAGCAAAAACACCCTTCTTCTTACACCAAACAGGGCTGGAGGAGCTGGAATTAACATCCACAACAGTCAAATGGATATGTGCTACATCTTAGGCAACACACTTAGGTTATAAAAGCCACAGAAAAAATATCACAGACCATTCACTATCCCTGTCTTGCACCACAGCATGAGCCTTAAACCTGATGACCCACAAATTAAAAAGTGCCAGAAGGCAGTATGATTTGAACCATAATTGTACTTAAAACTGGACCATTGATATCCCTGTCCTGGAACGCAGCATAAGCCCAAACCTGAAATGACCCCCAGATTTAAAAAGTGCCGGAAAAAGGAGTCTTTCAACCACCATTTTAGTTGAACTGGACATTAACTATATCTGTCCTGTACCGCAGTATGACCATTAAACCTGTCTGACCCACAGATTAAAAAGTGCTGGGAAAGGAGTCTTTCAACCACCATTTTAGTTTCATGGACATTGACTATACCTGTCCTGGGCCACAGCATGGCCCCAAAAAACCTGCATTGCCCCCAGATTAAAAAAGTCCCGGGAAAAAAAGGAGTCTTTCAACCACCATTTTAGTTTAACTGGACATTGACTATACCTGTCCTGGGCCACAGCATGAGCCCCAAACCTGCATGACCCCCAGATTAAAAAGTGCCAGAAAAAGGAATCTTTCAACCACCATTTTAGTTTCACTGGACATAGACTATCCCTGTCCTGGGCCACAGCATGAGCCCCAAACCTGCATGACCCCAGATTAAAAAGTGCCGGAAAAAGGAGTTTTTCAACCCCATTTTAGTTTTCACTGGACACTGACTATACCTTTTCCTGGGCCACAGCATGAGCCCCAAACCTGCATGACCCCCACATTTAAAAAGTGCCGGAAAAAGGAGTCTTTCAACCACCTTTTTTTTTGAACTTGACATGGACTATCCCTGTCCTGGGCCAAAAGCATTAGCCCCAAACCTGAATGACCCCAGATTAAAAAGTGCCGGAAAAAAGGAGTCTTTCAACCAACATTTTATTTTAATTGGACATTGACAAAACCTGTCCTGGGACACAGCATGAGCCCCAAACCTGCATGACCCCCAGTTTTAAAAGTGCTGGAAAAAGGAGTCTTTCAACCACCTTTTAGTTTCACTGGACTAGACTATCCCTGTCCTGGGCCACAGCATGACCCCCAAAACCCTGCATGACCCCAGATTAAAAAGTGCCGGAAAAAGGGAGTTTTTCCAACCACCATTTTAGTTTCACTGGACAACTGATATACCTGTCCTGGGCCACAGCATGAGCCCCAAACCTGCATGACCCCCACATTTAAAAAGTGCCGGAAAAAGGAGTCTTTCAACCCCCATTTTAGTTGAACTGGGACTTGACTTCCCTGTCCTGGGCCCAGCATGACCCCCAAAAACCTGCATGACCCCAGATTAAAAAGTGCCGGAAAAAAGGAGTCTTTCAACCCCATTTTATTTTCACTGGATTACTGTCCCTGTCCTGGATAGCGCTTGCCCCTCCGTATGAGTGCGGCCCAATTGAGCTTCACTTGGAAAATATGATGGTTAAGGGCTCCTGTTCCACCCAGGTCCCCTTTTTTTTTTCCCTCATTTTACTCAACGTGCTGGAGGAAATTGTCTCTGTACTTTGTTCTCTGTCCGTGCCCCGTACTCCATTCCTCTGAATAACCTACATTGGTCAAGTTTTCCTGTACCTCCCTTGTACAATTTCAGAGGATTTTTTTTTACCAGCTATTTTGTACATGCAAGTTTTTTAGTAGTTTAATTCTAGAAAACACATTTTTAAAATAGGATGGAATCCCACCATGTCTTTTTTCTCTTTTAATTGTATTAAATGGGTTGTCTCAATACAGCGATTGATTAGCTATGTTAAAGATCTTGCAAAAAGAAGTCATTTTGCAATGTGTCCCCTTAACAGTGTCCTACATTTCCTGTTTCTGACAGCACCATCAACCTTGAGCCTCTTGACAATTGTGAAGAACACATGTCTGTTAGAAACAACATTTTTTTTTTAATAGGACCTGTAGTATAGCTGCATGTCACAGCAAATGCCCCCAAAATTCAAAACATTTACCCATGAGCCACTTTTGACAATTGTGAAGAAACAAATGTCTGTTGAAACAACATTGTTTTTTATAATAGGACCTGTAGTTTAGCTGGTTGTCACAGCAAAATGCCCCCCAACTATTCAAAGCATGACCCTTTAGCCCATTTGGTCTATTGTGAAGAACATATGTCTGTTAGAAACAACATTTTTTTTATAATAGGACCTGTAGTTTTAGCTGCATTTCAAAGCCAAAATGCCCCCAAAAAATTTAAAGCAAGACCCTTGAACCACTTTGGACAATTGTGAAGAACAAATGTCTGTTAGAAACAAATTTTTTTTTATTTAAAAGGACCTTAGTATTGCCTGCATTTCAAAGCAGCACGACCCAAAAAATTATAAAGTGAAATTCTCAGCCACTGTTAAAAATTATGAGGACGAAATGCCCCTTAGAGCCACATTTTCTTGTTCCAAAGGACCATGATTATTGCTGTATCTCACAGTAACAAAGACCCCAAAAAATTATAAATATGACTTCTCAGCCACTATTAAAAATTGTGAGGGAGAAATGCCACTTAAAAGCCACATTTCTTGTTCCAAAGGACCATAAATATAGGTGTATCTCACAGCAACATGACCTCAAAAGCATTGACAATGCGAAAACTTCTAAAGATAAAGTGAGTAAAAGGAATACGGTGTTGTATGAAACCTTGGTGTCTTTTAAAAGTCTCCTCACAGCCCAAAAACCCGCAAAATGAACTGTTGGGAAAAGAGAATAAAAATTACAGTAAGAAATGATCATTTTTAAAAAAATTTTTTCAAGAGGACCATTTCTGTTTGAGAGGAATGTGAAGTAGAACCGGCAACTAATCGGTGACCTTTGGCAATTGGGGCACAACATCATCAGAGATCCCCGCCTGATTCATCTTGATGAAAGTCAAACAATCCACATTATCTGTGGAAAGCCGAATGCGTTTGTCTGTAATGACTCCTCCAGCTGTGCTGGAAGGTCCGCTCAGATTGACGCTGGCTGCTGGGGCAGGACAAAAATCTCTATGGCGTGGGGGAGCGAGCTCGGGCCATTCGTCCATTTTGGATAAACCCCGAAGTCTATTGGGTCCGGAACACATACAAAAACATCGGTGTTGAGGGCACAGGGTAGTCGTGCACCATGATCTTAAGCTGGTCTCTGTGTGTTGGATGTGTGCCCCGCATTGCATGCGTTTGGTGAGGTGGTAAATAAAGTTTGCCAAAAGGTCACCCATAGGCTTATGCACCTTGCCTGCTGCTGCCGCTACGGCTACTTGGCACTTACTGCTGTCACGTCGCTGATGGGTTTTTCCACCGTGACATTTGGGGAACGTGAAGCAGACCAACAGATGTCTCCCGTTGATCAATCAGCAAGGTCTCCATTTCCTGCATTTTATCTCTATTTGGGTGGGTGGAGGAAAAATGCCTGAGTTTTGTTTTGTACCGGGGATCCAGAAGGGTGGCCACTCAGTAACTGTTGTTCATTTTGATGGCCTTAATGCGAGGATCATGTTGGAGGAAATGGAGCATCCCCAAGCACTCATGTGAGAGATGGAGCCTTGATTTCCCAAGCCTCTGGGTCAGGGCACTAGCAAACTGATTTTCCTAAACTTCCTCCTCCGCCTCAAATTCCCCGCCCCCTCTTTCCAAGGCAGAGCTTTCCGGTAATGTCGGTTTTCTGGGGAATACCCCCCTCCTCCTCACCCCACCCCCTCCCCCGCTCCCCTCCAGAAACAGCTTCAACAAAAGCCCTGATTTTGCCTGAGATAAATGCCCCCCTGAGAGTTTTGCCCCTTTTTCCTAGCTCGGGACCCCGAAACCACTGCCTAATGAAAAAACCGAAAAAATTTGGGTTAAAAAACTGTCGGGCCTTGTGGATTTGACGGAGGAAAAAGGGGTTCCGTTGTCAGCATCTTTGTCCGTCTCCCCTCCGTCCGTGGGGGTTACCTGTTGTTTCGAGTGTCCAACGATTGTTCCAGAACAAGTTTCACCCCAATGTAAAGCTGAAAAGGGGCATTGCCCCGCACGGGACCTTTTTGGGGCTTCTTCAAAAACTGGAAAGGATGGTGCAGGCTCTTTAAACCTGCCTCCACCTTGGGGGGGGCTCAACACCCAAGGCCCGAAACCTCTGCTTGTGGGCCCCCTTGTGTCACTTCGTCCCTGCTTAAGGGGCATTGCGCTGCTCCCACAACCCGCTGGGCTTTGTGGAGGGGGGAATTTCCCAAAGCGTGTTGCCAGGGAAAACAATGAAGGGTTTTGAGGGAAGGGCCGGGGTGAAAAAGAAAGGCAGCCAGGGGGGGGAAGAAGAGGGTGCAAATTGGCAAAAGTGGAACTTAGACTTCACCCTTTCCTCAGCAGGCATTCCCAGCCCCCGGGTAGCCTTTAGAAATTTCGGGCAAAAGATTCATGACATTTTGCCAGGCAAGGGATGGCCCCAAACCCAACCGATCTTAAGGGCGGCCAGCAGATTTTTCGCCCGAAAACGCAAAAAAAAACCTTGCCTGGCCCCAAGGTTTTTGGGCACCCAGCCAGTGCTGGGTCCGTTGCGGAAAAGCCGTCCATACATCCGGGAACCCCTGTGTGGGGAAAAGGTCCCCCAAGACAGATTAATTTCAACAACGGGGGGGGTTTCTCGGGGCAGTGATCCCAAACCGGGACCTTGGGGGAAAAAACCCCTGCCCACCCCCTGCGGTTTTAAAAAGAGCGGGGCGCCGACCCTTTGGACCCCCCCAAACCCGGCCCCCCCCAACCCCAACCCCCCCCATGAAAACCCCCCCAAGTTTAAACCAGTGAGCTGTCACAGAGAAAATAGCCCCTTTGGGCCTTGTTTACTAGCCATGTGTCGGGGTCAGAGGGTTTTTTTCCGGGAAACCAAGATGCAGAAACGCGCTTGAAATTTTAAAGAGAAAACGTGGGGGCCGGGGCCCCAGGGGAGGGAAATTTTTCGGGCCAAAAATCCCCCTGCTGGGGCACTTGGTTTTTGGGGGCAGGAAAGGGGCCCTTGACGTGGCGGAACCCATCTGTGTCCCCCAAAACGGAAAGGCCAAAAATTTCCAAGGCCAAAACCTTGGCAACCCCGACATTGGGGTTTTTGGGGCTTTTGGGATGGTTTGGGTTAAAGTGTTTCTTCGCCCCCCAAAACCTGGAAGACAGAAGGCGGGGCCTGCTAAAAAGGGGCGCGTACGGGCGTGCGGGTTTCGTCAAACTGGCGGAAGGAGAAGGGGTTGGATGGGTTTGGTGGTGCTGGTGGTACCGGGCGAGGGTGGGGGTAAAGCAGGGGGCTGATCCCTAAACCAGGGAACTCTAAAAGGCATGGGAAAGTGAGGAACGTTTGGGGGTTTGGGGGGAGGGGGAGGAGGCGGAGAAAAGGGGGTTTGGGGACAGTGGTTGGAGGCCCGGCGTCGGTCGGGCCCTTTTTTGGCAATGTTGCCTCCATTTCAAACTCATGCTTTCCCGCTGCATGTGAAAACCCATGTTGGTGGGGGTTAAACCCAACCAAAGGTTCTTGCCTTTTACTTATAGGTTTACGGAAAAGGCGGCATTTTGCTTTCGCGGGGTGAATCAAGGCTTGCTAAAAGGGGAAGGCCCAGGTTTTTGAGAGGCCCTTTGGACCTTTTTGACGGCGATAAGCAGGAGCGGGGTTTGCGTTTTGCCCCGTGGCTGGCGGAATTTCATACCCAGAAAATTTCTGCGACCGCCCTTTTCCCTTTTTTTGAGGGGGAACCCCCGTACTGACACACCCCATCGTCTTCCTCCCGTAGTGATAAAAGCGCTCGAAAAGAAATTTCTGCAAAAAAACCCACTTTGGGATCCCGCAAATGTCGTCATCATCATCATCAACCGGGTTACTTCTTTCGTCCTGACTTTTTGCACCCAGAGCTGGGGCTAAAAGCAAGAGGGACCCCGGGGGTTGCCGATTTCCCCCGGGATTTTTTCAGCTTGCCCGGTTTCCCCTTTCCCCCCTCTGATGGCATCAGAAAACTGGGCGTCAGACCCAGAGAAAATCACCTTTTTTGGCCTTTTTTTGATTTTTTAAAACGCCTTCTGACCCCCCCCGCCTTTTTTTCACCCAAGGGGTCTTCGGGAAAAATGGTTTATCCACAGTGGTAGGTACCCCTTTTGACATTTGGGCTGCTTAGGGGGGGAAAGGGGATGCGGGTGATGCGAGGCCCGACATTTGGGGCCCCATGCTGGGGGGAAAGAGGAGGTAAGTTTGGGCTGGATGCGGGTTTTCATTAACCCCTAAAGGGCCAGATTGGGACGCTTTTTTCGATACTGAGATTAAAACGGGGGGCCCTACCCAGCGAGGGACAGGCCTGACGGTCCTGCAACCCGGACTTCCGGGGGGCATGCGGTTGTCCCCCCACACGGGAAGGGACCCACCTTCTCTCGTCCCCTCTACCCCCCTGTCCAAACCCCCCCTTTTTTTTCCGTCGCTTACCCCCTTTAATTTTTCGCTCCATTTTTAAAAAATATAAAAAATTTAAAAGGGTATGGGGGTTTTTTGGAAATTTCTCTTAAAGCCCGGAAAATTTCACAGCAAATTCTCAAATCCCTAAAATCAAAAAAAAATTTGAGGGAATTAAAATTTTATAACTGCAAAGTAGATTTTTTCAAAAAAAAGCGGGCCTGCGCCAAAAAGTGAAAAAACACGTATCTGAATTTGAAATTGGGAAAAAAAAGGGTTTTTTTTTGCCCCTACCCAATTTTCACCTGGGTGGACTACAAAATTGCTGAAATTCCAAATTTAACTCCCCAAAGTGGGACCCAACAAAAGTGGCCTGGGGCCAAAGTGAAAAAACCCCGTATCTGAAATGTTTTGGGATAATAAAAGGTTTTTTTTTGGCACCTGGGGTTGACTAAAAAAATTTGGGCTGTTTTAAAATTTTAAAACTGCAAAGTAGATCTATCAACAAAGCGGGCCTGCCCCTAAGTGAAAAAAAACATATTAAAAAGTATTCAGAAAATTTAAAAGGGGTATTTTTGGCACTACCCAAATTCACCTGTGGGATTTAAAATTGCTGTATTCAAATTTAACTGAAAAGTAGATCTATCAACAAAGCTGGCCTGCGCCAAAGTGAAAAAACCGTTTTTTGAAATGTTTCGGGAATAATAAAAGGTATTTTTCCCCTTTTATCAATTCCCCGTGGTGGACTAAAAAAAATTGCGTTTTTCTTTTTTTTAAACTCCCAAAGTAGATCTATAAACAAAAGGCGGGCCTGCCCCAAAGTGAAAAAAAAAACCTATCTGAAATTTTTTGGGTTATAAAGGTTTTTTTGGGCACCTTTTTAAAATTCCCTGTGGTGACTAAAAAATTTTGCGGAAATTTCTTTTTTAAAAGTGAAAGGGTGCCCAATGAAAAATTTTTTGTAGTGTCCCAAAATTTAAAAAAAACATTATCTGAAATTTTATTCGGATAATAAAAGGTTTTTTTTTGGAAATTTTTAAAATTAAACCTGTGGTGACAACAAAATGCAGTTTTCCCACATTTAAGTGCAAGGTGCCTAAATGAACAAAGCTGTAGTCGCCAAAGTCAAAAAACACGTATCTGTAATGTTTTTTGGGATAATAAAGGTTTTTTTTGGCAACCTATCAATTCCCCCTGGGTAACTCCCAACAAATTTGGGCTGGTTTCCAAATTTAACTCCCAAGGGGGGTTTCTAATCAAAAATCTGGACGGGGAAAAATTTCCCAAAAAACACGTATCTTAAGTATTCGGATAAAAAAAGGGTTTATTTTTTGGCACGTATCAATTCACCTGGGTAACTACAAAAAATTGCGGGAAAATTAAAAATTTTAACTGAAAAGGTGGCTCTATAAAAAAAAATCTGGTCTGGGCAAAAAAGTGCAAAAAACACGTATCTGTAATGAAATTCGGATAAAAAAAGGTATTTTTGGGAACCTTTCAATTTCACCTGGGTGACTACAAAATTCTGCATTCACTTTTAAAGTGAAAAGGTGCCCTCAATGAAAAAAGGGCATTAGGGGCGCCAAAAGCCCAAAAACATGTACCCTGAAAATGTTTTTGGTTAATAAAAGGATTTTTTGGCACCTATCAATTCACCTGGGGGTAACTACAAAATTGCTGGATTAAAATTTAATGCAAGGTGGCTTATCAAAAAATTTTCGGGAAACTGGGCAAAAATGCAAAAAAAAAACGTTCTTTTAATGTATTCGGATAAAAAAAGGTTTTTTTGGCACCTATAAAATTCACCGTGGAAAACAACCCCAATTGCGGGTTAAAAATTTAAATTGCAAGGGGGACTTATCAACAAATCCGGACGGGGGCAAAAGTGAAAAAAACACTACTGTAATGTATTCGGAAAATTAAAAGGTTTTTTTTGGCCCCTTTCCCAATTCCCTGTGGTGACTACAAAATTGCTTATTAAAAATTTAAGTCCCAAGGCCCCTAAATTAAACCCAAATCGGGACTGGGCAAAAGTGAAAAAAAACACGTATCGGGTAAGGGTTTTTGGGATAATACAGGTTTTTTTATTGGCACCTTTCAACCTGTCTGCCTACCAAAATTGCTGGATTCTTTTTTTAAAACTGCAAGGGGTAAATGAACAAAGGGGGGAAATGGGCAAAATTAAAAATTAACACCTATCTGACATGTATACGGGAAAAATTAAAGTGGAGTTTTGAAAATAAAAAGAACCTGGAAAGTTACTAAAAAAGGGATGTGTACCTAATATAAGTTCCGGGCCCTTCCCAAAAACCAGGAAATTTTTTCCCAATGGGAAAACTGTTAATAATAAACTATTGCATGAAATGTCTACACAAGTCATGGGGGAACTTTATCCATATTTTTTTATAGGCTTTTTCATTTATGGGCCGCCCGGGGTTTGGCCCCCCCCCCGCTCCACCCCTATGACTTTACGGGGTAGATGCTCCTTTAAAATTCTCAAACCAAAACAACATAAAATCTTCCAATCTCTAATTTTAACCCTAAGTTTTTAAGGTAACACCCAAACATTAGAGCTTTCTTTTTTGGTGAAGAAATAGTTTAATTTCGCTGAGCTGTTTGGACCAAGCGAGGACGCCTTCCTTTTGCTCTGAGACGCTAAAGGGGACCCTGAGGCTGAACGGGAAAGGGGCTTTTCCAAAGTAAAACAAGGTCAGGGTAAATTTTTCCCCCAGCCAATCGCCAACCAACACACCCCATTTAAATGACGTCGACAAAACATTTTCACCCCTGCTCTTTCTGTAAGCTGATTTGCGGGCCCGCCAAAATGAAAGGAAGCGCAGAAAAAGGCGCATTTAAATTAGAGGAGCCAGTTTAAAAAACCTAAATTATGCTTTGTTTAAAAAATTTTCGATCAACAAAAAAAACTGTCCCCGTTTTTCAACTTTGCGATAAAAATCCCCTCAAAAAACTAGTGATGAGCAAATGTTTTTAAACTAATTTATCGGATGATAGGCCCCCTTTTATGGGCCCAATTACCCATGCCGAAAACCCCATAGGGGTTTCTCGTGATGCCCAAATTAAAAGTTTTTGGGGGTGGGAACAAAAAGCTTCATTCTTACACCCAAACGGGGGAGGGGGGAACTGGGAAATTTTAAAAAATCCACCAGAAAAACTCTTAGGAAGAGTCACAAAAAAAAAAAGTCACAACTTTTAAATTACCCCTGTCCTGTACCCCCGCATGACCCTTTAAAAACCCCCCCATGACCCAAAAATTAAAAAGTGCCGGGAAGGCAGTTTTTTTTAAAACCCATCATTTTGTTAAAATTTGGACCTGACAAATCCCCTGTCCGGACCAGCAGGGCCCCTTTAAAAATCTGCTTTGACCCCAGTTTAAAAAAATGCCTGAAAAAGGGTTTCTTTAAAAACCCCATTTTAGTTGAACCGGGAAAATTTGGGACTATGCCGGTCCGGGGACCCCCAGCATGCCCCTTTAAATCTAAAAGGGGAACCCACAAAATTAAAATTTGCCTGAAAAGGGGAGTTTTAAAACCACCTTTTTAGTTGAACTGGCTTTTGCCCCTATCCCTGTCCTGGACCGCAGCATGATTTTTTAAACTGTCTCCCCAAAAAGTTTAAAAAGTGCCGGAAAAAAGGAGTCTTTGAAACCATCTTTTTAGTTAAACCTGGACTTTTTAACCTAGCCGGTCCTGGCCCGAAACATGCCCCCTTAAAACCCCTGTCTGACCCCAGATTAAAAAAGGCCCGGGAAAAAAGGATTTTTTTGAACCCCCAAATTTTATTTTAAACGGGAAAAATTGACTATGCCTGTCCTGGCCCCGAAAGCTTGACCTAAACCCCGCATGCCCCACAGTTTAAAAAAAGTCCCCAGAAGAAAGTTGTTTTTTAACGGGTTTTTTTAGTAAAAATGGACATTGACTTCCCTTTTACTGAAAATTGCAGCATGCCCCAAAAAAACCATGCACAGGGCCATTATTTTCCATCGCAGAAAAATTTTGCAATAAGAAATAAACTATTTTTTTAAAACCCCTTTTTTTTTTTTTTTTTCCAAAAATGCTGCCGCAAAGGGGTATTGCCATTCTACTGGTGACATTGGTGTTCCACCATGACTTTTGAAGTGAAGAAAAACAAAAAAGATGTCCCCATAAAGGGCAAAAGAGGCCCGTTTTGAAAACCCGGGATTCTACTGTCAAGTGGGTTTTTAAGGAAATTACGATAAAGGGGGGTGAGGCTGTAAAACAGCCCTCCCGCAAGTTCAGCTAGCAGGGGGTGGGGGTAACAAATTGGGGGTGGGAAAAGCCAAAGGGGTGGCGTCCGCATCTAATTAAAAACGCAGGTTCAGCTAGCAGGGCCGGAGTTATAGTGGGGGGGGTGAGAGCCCGGGGCATGACCCCAGATTAAAAAATGCCCCGAAAGAAAGTAGTCTTTAAAAAAACCATTTTAAATTGAAATGGACAAAGGGGCTATAAAATGTCCTGTACCACAGCAGGGCCCCTTAACCTGTTTGGGCCCACAGAAAAACAAAGTGGCACTATCCTATTTTGTACAGTGACTGTCATTTAGTATATTTTTGATAACTGGGCATTCTTTATAAAAAACGCATTTAGAGAAGTTTTATTTATAGTTTTTACCCTTATTATTTATTTTTCTTTTTTTTTAAGTGTGATAAAAATACAACATACACGTGTAGATGTGTTTATTTGTTCGCAACCCCATAAAAAATAAAAATGTCCAAAACATCCCCCAAAAAACTTCTTAGGGTTTTTAAGAAAATTTCCCTCCCTGGGTTCTGAGGGGGGTTTTTTATTTTCCCCCAAATTTTTTTCAATTTGGTTTTATTTTTTCCTCCAAAAACCATCTTCATGATTAGGGGCAGACTCCCCTGGAGATAATTTATGCGACCCCATAGTGACTCCAGCCCCAGGGAAAAAGGGGGAAGCCTCAAATTTTGCAAAAATTTTTGCCACCCTGGAGCCCTTTTTGGACACTAAATTAACCTCAAAAAATCAAACCCTTTTTTAAAATATTTTTTTTTAAAGAAAATTTTAAGCTCTCCCCGATTGCCCCCAACGGGGGGAGAACAAGGTGCCCATCATCATCTGTTAAAACGGTGGGTTTGCCCGCCTGGGCCAGACTTACAGTGGGGGCGGGTTTTGAGCCCAGGTAAACGTCCGTCATCTATTAACAGGCAGCTTAGTAACAGGGCCAGGTTTTCTTTGGGGGTGGTGAGAGCCCCGGGCTGGCGTCTGTTTATCTATTAACAACAAAAATTGGGCCCTTAGGGGCGCAGCAATGAAAATCATGCTGAACAGAGGTCGGAAAGCGGAAGTGTGAGTAAGAACCCCCCCCCCCCCCAGGGGCCCCCCCCCCCCCTTTTCAGCAAAACAGTCAAGACCTAGGTAGCGCTTGAAAATTTTTGCCTCTACAAGAAGCGGGGTTTAACCCCCTGTATGAGGGGGGACCAAAATTTTAGGGCCCTTTACTTTGGGGAAAAGCTGGTTGGGTTTACACCCCTGTTCCCCCCAGGGGCCCCCTTTTTTTTGGGGCCCTTTTTTTTTCTCGTTTTTTCAACGTGTGGGGGAAAATTTTCTCTGTTTTTTTGGGGTGGGGAAATGTTTCCCCCATATCCCTGTCCTCTGAATAACCTACATCTGTTCAAGTCTGTTGTAACCTCCCCGGGACAAAATTTAAAGGAAATTTTTTTGTATCGCTATTTTGTACATGCAATTTTTTTTTAGTTTTAAATTTTAGAAAACCATTTTTAAAAAGGGTGGGAAACCCCCCCACATCTTTGATTATTTTTTTTTTTAAATTTTATTAAAAAGGGGTTTTCCCCACTACAGGATTGCTAGCTAATGTTTAAAAATCTTTCAAAAACAAGTCATTTTTGCAATATGGGGACCATTAACAGTGTCCTACAAATTCCTGTTTTTGACGCACCCGCCCCATAAAATTCAAAAAATGAAAAATTCACCAAGTTGCAATTGTGAAGAACAAATTTTTTCTTTAAAACCCCCATTTTTTAAATTAAAGGGCCTGTAGTAAAGCTGAATTTTAAAGTTTCCAAGCCCCCAAAAATTCAAAAAAAGGGAAATTCAGACAAAAGTTGAAATTTTTGAAGAACAAATTCTGTTAGAAAAACCCCATTTTTTTTTAATAGTTTTCCTTTTGTAAAGTTGTATTTTACAGGGAAAATGACCCAAAAAAAATTTAAAAATGACTTCCAGCCCCCTGTTAAAAATTTTTGATTTTGGAAAAGCTACTTACAACCGTAAGGCAGGAAAGAGCAAGCTTTAGGGCCCTTCATCCATTTTTGGGGTACCCAAAAGTTGATTGGGGCCCCAACATGTTTCCAAAAAAAAATCGGGGTTTTAGCCCCAGATAGTCGTGGGCCATGATCTTTAAATGGTGCTGGGGGGTTCGTATGTGGGGGCCCCGCATTAAAAGGGGTTGGGGAGGTGGTAAATAAGGTTTTTCCCGAGGTCATCCATTAGGGTTCTGCCCCCAAAGCTTTGCCTTTCAGCTGCTACGACTATTGGAAATCTATGCTGTCCCCATTTCTGACATTGGGTTTCCCCCGGGGACCTTTGGGAAAAACGGAAGCAGATGCAAAGATGCTCCAGGTTGATCAATTTTTTCAAAAGTGTCCAAACTTGTTTCCCGAACAAAAAACACCACAATTTCTCAAACTGACAAGGGCCTTGGGAGGCACGACCCTTTTGGTGGCTTCTTCAAAATGGCAAGGGGTGGTCAGAGCTTTTTCACCTGCCCCACTCCCCGGTGGGGTCAACACCCCCCAGGTCCGCACCGGGTGCTTTGGGCAGGCCAAAGTGTTACTTCGTTTTGCGTAATTTGGGATTGTTCTGCGGCCCACAATCGCTGGACATGTGGAGGGTGGGAATTCCAAACTGTTTTCCCCCGTCCAAAAATGAGAAAAGGTTGATGGGGAAACCCCAGCTGACGCTGTAACGCAGCCAGCCGGGACGAAGCAGGGTGTGAATGGCGGAAGTGTGAGCTCAGACCTCGAGCCTTCCTCAGCAGGCAGTCCAGACCCGGGTAGCGCTTTAGAAATTTCTGGAAGACAAGGTTCCTGACGTGTGCCAGGCAAGGGATGTGCTCCAGCCTACCAATCTTAAGGGTGGCCAGGAGATTTCGCCCGTTATCGCACACCACCTTACCTGGCACAAGGTTCTTGTCACCCAGCCAGTGCTTGGTCTCATTGCGAAGAGCCGTCCACAGCTCCTGACCTGTGTGTTGACGGTCTCCAAGACAGATTAATTTCAACACGGCCTGGTTTCTCTGGGCACGTGATGCTACCAGTGGACCTTGGGGGAAAGAACCCTGCACCATCCCTGCGGTTTTGAAGAGCGAGCGCCAAGCCTGAGAGCCACCGTCACCACCAGAGACATCCACCCAGCTCACCCAGTGAGCTGTCACAGAGATATAGCGGCCTTGGCCATGCTTACTAGTCCATGTATTGGTGGTCAGATGGACTTTGCCGGACACAGATGCAGACAACGCGCTTGAGATTTTAGATGACACGTGGCTGGCCAGGGCAGGGACCGCTTTTCTGGCAAAGAAATGCCTGCTCGGCATCTGGTATTGGGCCAGGCAAGGACCATGAGGTGGCGGAACCCATCTATGTCCACCAGACGGAAAGGCAATATTTCCAAGGCCAAAAGCCTGGCAATGCCAACATTCAGGCTTTTGGCTTTGGGATGGTTTGGGTTAAAGTGTTTATTCTGCTCCCAAACCTGATAGACAGAAGGCTGGCTGCTAGACTGGCCGCTGTACGGCGTGCAGGTCGTCAAACTGGCGGAAGGAGAAGGGGTAGGATGGGTCTCTGGAGGTGGTGGTGGTTCTTGGACAATGGTGGAGGCTGAAGCGGAGGCTGATCTTTGCTCATGACGCTGAGAGACATGGGCAGCTGAGGAATGCTTGGTCTTGGAAGTGGCGGAGGAGAAGGAGGCAGAGACAGAGGGTGTGACAGTGGTTGGAAGCCCGGGACCAGTGTGGCCTTTTTTCGCCAAGTGTTCCCTCCATTTAAACTCATGTATTCGCTGCATGTGACTAGACATGTTGGTGGTGGTTAAACACCTAAGATTCTTCCCTCTACTGATCCATTTATGGCAAAGGCGGCATATGACATCGTTGGGTGAATCAGAGGTTTGATTGAAAAAGGCCCAGGCTTGAGAGATCCTGGACCTTTTCGACGGCGATAAGCAAGGAGCGGTGTTTCCGCTGATCATGGCTGGCGGAATAATCTCAGCAGACTTATGCGACCGCCCTCTCCCTTTTTGAGGTGGGACCCGTACTGACACTACCCCATCATCTTCCTCCTCGTCCAGTGATGAATTGCTCGCAAGCAGATTATGCTGAAAAGACCACGTTGGATCCGCAATTTCGTCACCATCATCATCATCATCAACACAGGTGACTTCCTCGTCCTGACATTCTACATCCTGGAGCTGCGGGCTACAAGCAACAGGCACTGCAAGGCGTTGCCGACCGCCCAGGATTTTTGTCGATTGACCGGCTTCCTTCTCCTCCACTAAAAATGTAAAAGGTATGGAAGAGTTTTTGACAGTCTCTTTTTGAAAGACAGCAAATCACAGTTATTCTTAAATCCCTCTAATTTCCAACAGCCAACTAGGATTAGAAACAGAATTGTTTCTATCAAATATCTGTGAAATGCGGTCTGGTGGAAGAACCGTAACACAAAATCAACAGTGTTCTTCCTTCAGTCCCTGAGATTTACAACTGCCCAGTAGGACTAGCAATTGATAGTTTTCAATAAACTATCATACAAATGCACAATTAGCGCCAAACTGAGACGCACTGAGTGAAATAGAAGAATTACAAAGTTATATGTATTTCATATGGTGGTTTTGCCACCACTGACAACAGGCGGCAGTTACTATGAAATAATGTGTAAAACAATTTGCGTACAAGTGCACGATTAGCGCCAAACTGAGATGCACTGAGTGAAATAGAAGTATTAAAAAGTTATATGGATTAATATGGCAGCCTTCGCACCACTGACTACAGACGCAATTTACTATAAAATATGTATAACACAATCTGCGTACAACTGAGCTCTTTGCGGCAAAAGAACGCACGGACTTCAATAAAACTATTTAAAAGTTATAGGGATAATTTATGCCGGTTTTTTGGGAACACTGACACGCAGTGATTGCAATAGAACTGTAAAAACAAAAGGAACAATTTCACCCCCTATCAGAGGACTGCTGGCTAAAGAAGTGGTAAAAAACAATGTTTTTTCAGTTCATGGTCACAGAACACAGTGAGCTGCACAATATCTCCCTTCCTTTCCAAAGCCTCTCCTTCTGCCACTCCCCCCCCCCCCCCCCCGCAGCCCCGTGGCTGGACACACAAGTAGATATCTTTAAAACTTTCTCTAACTAAATAAGAAGGGAAATTCTCTAATCATAACTATATTCTAAGCTATAGCTAGGTGGATGGTTTCTTGTATTAGAAGAGACTACCTCTCAGAGCTGTTAGAACAGCTTTTGGTTTAAACGCCGACACGTCCTGCTGTGAAGTGTCATAGACAGAAAATGAGCTGAACAGGAAATGCAGTTGCATAGATAAAACGAGGTCACGTGATTTTTGCAGTCAATGAGGTCCATACACCGCAAAGTGGTGACGTTGTACTTCCTCCTCACCCCCTTCTCAGAGCTGATTGGCTGGCTGCCAAAATGACAGGAAGCGCGGAAAATGGCGCGATAGTAATAGATTATCTGTAAGATTGTCACCTAAACTATCGCGTGATCGGAAATTTCCGATAAGCCTAAAAACCGTGCCGATTTCAACTTTTGGCGATAATATCGCTCATCCCTAATTATTACCATCGGTATGGACATGGTAAACAGGAAAAAAATGATTTAATGAAGTATAATAGGATGATGGGTTATAAGAGGTGATGGGTTATATTTTTAGAAATAATGGGATGGGCACTCAGATCAAAACACTGATATAAATATATAGAAAAAAATGTTTTGGAGTGTACCACTCCCATGTGTCGTTTACAGACAGAGCCCACTTCTTTGTCTATACAGTTATATTCCATAAAGATAAGCTCACTGTTACTACTGATAGCTTAGTCCAAAAAACTACACAAGGGAGTGGTAAGCACCAAACCATTTTAACTATATAAATATGATTTAACTGTTCAAAAAATTATTTTTAAAATGGAACACACATGTAAATTGAAGCACTCCGTAGCATAATCCAAAACTAGGTACAACAAAAAAATGTATAATGTAAGTGCTAAGTATCCTGAAACATTTTAACAAGCAACTAAAATGGCAGTATTTTTTAAAAAGCTAATAGTGTCTGCATTTAGTACAAACCATTCAGTGTGGTCAGGCAGGTTTGTCTCTTGGAATAACAGAGGATTTCTGAAAGAACTCTCTTCTTCAGGTCAAACGGTAATGGCTAACAGTTTATGCTTAAGAATGCAATGTACAAACCAAGAAGCAACAGGAAGACCTGGAAACTTTGGAGAAGAGTGGACAAACAAATATAAATAGTACTGGTACTGGTGCAGAACCAGGAGATGCAAGGTTATGTTCAAAATGTGTTTGGTGTGACTGTTTGGTATATGCACCGAGAAATTATCCCAGTGTGTACATTTAATCTGTCCACAAACTTATTTAGGCTTTAAAGAAGTCAAAAGAATATCCTATACCTTATATATATATATATATATATATAAAAAATATTCAATACTAACATACTGTATACATACCCTAAAATGGTATATGTGAAGAGCCCTTCAAAAAATCAAATCAAGACTCTGTATTACTGTTTTAATGCAAACATATGAAATGTATTTGTTATGGAATGCTGAGCTAAAACATCATATACATTTTTTGTGGTTTTAAAGCCTAAAAATTCCCAGATATCCATATGGATGCCTGAAAAAGTATTCTGACAAATATTATGTTTACTCTGTTTCCTGAATTTATATGATTTCTGTGCCAGAAAACAAAAATGCGATCGATCACATTTTGTTTTTCTGGCACAGAAGGCCTGTACAGTGGGTGAGATAAGTATTGAACACTACACCAATTCTAAGTAAATATATTTCTAAAGGTGCTATCGACATGAAAATTTTCACCAGATTTCGGTTACACCCCATCCAATCCACACAGGCAAAGAAGTCAAACTGTAGCTGTCCATAACTTAAGTTATGTGTAATAATGAGAAATGACACAGGGAACAAGTATTAAACACATGAAGAAAGAGAGGTGCGAAAGGTCATAAAAAGTTGTGACACCAGCGGAAATCTATCTGTAATTAAAAAACAAACCTGCCACTTGGTGAAAATAATATCAGCTGGTTTAACTGATGATGGCCTATAAAAAAGTGTCTCATTTCCAAGATGACACAAAAGAAACATTTTATGATGGGTAAAACAACCTTATTGTTGCAAAACATTCTGATGGCATTGGTTACAGAAGAATTTCTAAATTACTGAATGTACAAGTGAGCACTGTTGGGGCCATAATCTAGAAGTGGAAAGAACATCATTTCACCATTAACCAGCCACTACCAGGTCATCCCCACGGACAAAGACGTGAAAATAATTAACAGAAGACTTGTCCAAGATCCAAGGATCACCTGTGGAGAGCTACAAAAAGACCTGGAATCAGCAGACCAAATGGCACTGCTTATCACCCCCAAAACACCATACTAACAGTGAAGATTTGGGGTGGGAACTTCATGGTGTGGGGCTGTTTTTCAACATACAGCACTGGTAAACTTCATATAATTAAAGGAAGGATGAATGAACAAATGTACTAAGACATTCTTGATAAAAATCTGCTGCCATCTAACAGGATGATGAAAATAAAATGTGGGTGGACATTCAGCAAAACAATGATCCCAAACACACGGCCAAGTAAACTCTCAGTTGGTTTCAGAAAAAGAAAAGAAAGCTTGTAGAATGGCCAAGCCAATCACCTGAGTTGAATCTAATAGAAAATCTATGGACGTCCTTCAGAGGATGATTTTTGTTTCTGTATTGTTTAGTTTTGTTTCTAATGCCTTTAACGCATACAACTGTAAACTGCTCAATCCTTTAATAAAGGTATGTTTAAAGAAAATCTATGGAAAGAATTAAAGCTATGTGTGGATTGGATGGGTGGTTACCAACATCTGGTGAGAATTTCATGTCAATAGCACCTTTTGAAATCTATTTGCTTAGAAAATTGGTGACATATTCAATACTTATCGAAATGCCCACTCTCATCATGGGTGATTTTAACATCCCTATTGATGACCCCCTATCCACCTCTGCCTCTGTTTTTTTCACTAACCTCTTCCCTTGGCCTTTCACAATTTATAGACTCTCCCACCCACAAGGATGGGAACTCTTTTGATCTGGTCTTCTGTCGTCTCTCCTCATTTTCTAACCTCACTAATTCTCTTTATGCACTCTCTGACTACAACCTTATCTCCTTCACTATCACTAATTCTCAGCCTTCTCTGGACACACCTGCCCATCACACATTCCGAAATCTCCATTCCATTAACACTCAGGAACTCATAGACACCAAACATTCCTCACTTCCCCCAATTTCCTCCATCTCTTGTCCTGATCTGGTTTTCAAACAATACAACAAAACTCTCTCAACCACCCTGGATATATTGGCACCACTCACGCACCACACCACCAGAGTCAGATGCCGGCAGCCTTGGCACACGCCTCAGACTTGCCTTATGCAGTGATGTTCGAGGTCTGCTGAATGTCTGTGGAGAAAGTCAAAGCTACCTGCTCAGGACTTACCACACAGCCCATTCGCTGTCCCAAACAAGAATATTTCACCTCCCTCATCTCAACATTACACAACAACCCAAATTGACTGTTTGACACTTTCCATTTCATTTTTTCAAACTTAAAGCTCAGGCCCGGTCACTGACTCTGTGCTGAGAACCTGGCCACTCACTTCAAAGAGAAAATTGACAATATCCGGCAAAATATATCTCAGTCCCCAGTAATACCCACCCCATCCCCTCCTGCATTTCCACTAGTCTGCTCTCAGCCCTTGACCCGGTGACAGAGGAGGAAGTATCCAGACTTCTCTTGTCTGCTCGCCCTACCACCTGCTCTAGTGACCCCGTTCCCTCTCACCTTGTCCAGTCTATTTCCCCAGCTGTCCTCTCTCACCTTACTGCAATATGTAACCTCTCTCTCTCCACTTGGGTATTTCCATCCACCTTTAAACATGCCATCATAACCCCTTTACTTAAAAAGTCCACTCTTGACCCGTCCTGTGTTGCTAATTACCGACCGGACGCTTAACTGCCCTTCATATCTAAACTCTTAGAATGCTTGGTCTACTCTCGCCTAACCCGCTACCTCTCTGCTAACTCCCTTCTCGACCCTCTGCAATCCAGTTTCCGCACTTTACCTTCCACAGAATCTGCTCTAGCTAAAGTCTCAAACAACCTCCTCCCTGCTAAGTCATAACTAATCGTTATTGCTTCTTCTGGATCTCTCTGCAGCATTTGACACTGCGGATCACCACTTTCTCCTCAGCATGCTCAGCGCCATTGTCATCCAGGACACTACTCTCTCTTGGTTTTCAGCCTACCTGTCTAACAGCTCCTTTAATGTCTTATTTTCTCGTTCTATCTCCTCTCCCCTTCCTCTTGCTGTTGGGATTCCTCAGGGATCGGTTCTAGGTTCTCTCTTCTTTTCAATCTACACAGCCCCCATTGGACAAACCATCAGCAGATTTGGCTTCCAGTACCATCTTTACACTGATAACACTCAACTATACACCTCTTTCCGAGACATCACTCCTGCCCTACTACAAAACACCAGTAACCGTCTGTCCGCTGTCTCTGACATCATGTCCTCTCTCTATTTTAAACTAATCCTCACTGAAACTGAACATCTTGTCATCCTGCCGTCTACTAACCAACCCCACCCTGCTATTTCTGTTTCCGTGTGTGGTACCACCATAACTCCTAGGCAGCAAGTACGCTGCCTTGGGGTTATACTAGATTTCGATCTGTCCTTCACCCCCTATATTCAATCCCTTGCCCGTTCCTGTCACCTGAATCTCAAGAACATGTCCAGAATCCATCCTTTTCTCACTGTGAAAACAACTGCTCTTATTCTTTCTCATCTTGACTACTGCAACTCCCTGCTTCTCGGTCTCCCTCTCTGCAAACTCTCTCCTCTCCCTACAGACTGAACTGGATGGATTTCAGGTGTGTGTAGGGGAGACATACACACACTGGATTTGACACAGAGTTCCCCACAATAAGTGAAAAAATTAACTCTTTGTCACAGATAGCAGTATCCCAAAATAAAGAATGCTGGTTCAGGAACAGGTGTGTATATGACACACACCTGTGGATTTGAAAGGTATTTCACCCCAGTAACTCAAAAATCAGAAGTCTTTTGCACAGAGTGCAATCTAGTGCTGCTACAGACAGATGCTTGTGCATATGAGACACAGTGACAAGTGGCAGAATTTAACATGGCTGCCCTATTTATAGGGCTGTGACATCACAGAAGCTGGCTGGCTGCTGATTGGCTGCCTGTCTGCACATGTCATTGAGGGCATTCCTTTCTTCCTCCCATAGTTCTTTGCCCCATGTCACGCCATGTGCTCACGGCCATTTTAGATTCGTTACCACGAATCGCCATGAACTTCGGCTTCGTTCAGAATCAAATTTTTCCCTGAAATTCTAAATTAATTCCCCTTTGTTAGAATTAGAGATGGGCGAATTGATTCTGATGAAGTGGAATTCGTTTAGAATTTCAGGAAAACTTCGGTTCGGAACGAAGTCGAACTTTGGGGTACTTCGGGTGAACGAAGTGTGCTTTTATTGATAAAATGGCATGCAGCACATGGCGTTACATGGGGCAAAGCACTCGGGGTTTTAAATTTTATGCTTTCTTTTTATTTTCTCAGAACGCTTTTAATTCTTTTTAAAAAAGCTATTTTCTGTCCGTGTGGCCCCCACTAAAACACAATACCCGGGATCAAAATTCCTTGTTTCTTTCCCAAAAACCCCACCCCGTTTTTCCCCAATTTAAAAAATTTCCACCTTTTTTTGGCCTGCTCAATTCTTTCCAAATTTACATCCAGAATTGCTTGTTTTCTGGTTCTACCCCGAAACCCCCTCCCTCCCAAAAATAATGAAATTTAGTTTGTAGCCTAACACATTTTTAACAAACAAAAAAAAAAAACTTTTAAGATAATATAAAATGAATCCTTGGGAAAGTGTGGTAGAAAACACCGAATTAAGTACACCTACAAACTAAATGAGTTTTGGGGAAAGTCAATCTTGTGCGCAAATTTTTAAAAAGCCAGGGTTAATTAACTTGGTTTTTGGGCGGGTTGTCCCCCCCAAAGAAACGTCCTTTTTCCCATGAAAGAAATATCATTTTTCCTTTCCTTTTTCCCCCCCATTCACCAACCCAAAGGTTTTAATTTCCCAACGAATCCCATGTTGGTCGTAGAAAAAATTTCCCTAAAACAAAATTAATTTTTTTTGGGTCAATTTTTGGGGAATTTTTAATTTCCAGGTGTTAATAAGCGTTTGGTTTTTGGGCTGGTGTTTTGAAAAAAAATAAACCTCTTCAGCCAAAATTTAAAAACCGAGCCTAATACAGGAAAAGGGGTTTAAATTAAACCTGGAATTCTTGTGGCTAGACCGCAATATAACACGCTGGGACCAAAGCTCTATTTGTCGGATCAAATCTGGCGGCAATTTACATAGGGTTTTATAAGCGTTTTGTGGGTTGTCTACCCCAAAGAACCGTTCTTTTCAACCCAAATTATTTTTCCCTGAAACCAATTCCAAGAAAAGGTTAAATTACCAAGGGATCTACCTTGTTGTTTTCTTTAAAAAACACCAAGTTTTACAATACAAATACTTTATTTGGCGCTCAATTCTTGGCGCAATTTACATCCGGGGGTTTTAATTTAAAGCTTGTTTTGCTAGTGTGCTGCCCCCAAGAAACCGTCTTTTCAACGCCAAAATATATAAATTTTTCCTGTAGCCTAATTCACAAGCAAAGGTTAATTTAAACTGTATCTCTTGTTGTTTGGCGTAGAAAACACGCAATTGTAACACGCTACAAACTACTATTTTTGTGCGCTCAATTCTTTGGCGCAATTTACATCCAGGGGTTAATTAAGCGTTGTTTTGCTGGTGTGCTGCCCCAAAAAAAACCGTCTTTTTCAACGCCAAAATATAAAATTTTTCCCTGTAGCCTAATTCCACAAGAAAAGGGTTAATTACAACTGATCTCTTGTGGCGTAGAAAACACGCAATTGTAACACGCTACAAAGCTACTAGTTTGTGCGGCTCAATTTTTGGCCAATTTACATCCAGGGGTTAATTAAGATGTTTTGCTGTGTGCTGACCCCAAGAAAGTCTTTTCAACGCCAAAATATATACATTTTTCCTGTACCTAATTCAACAACAAAGTTAATTACAACTGTATCCTTGTTGTTGGCGTAAAAACACGCAATGTAACACCGCTACAAAGCTACTATTTTGTGCGGCTCAATTCTTTGGCGCAATTTACATCCAGGGGTTAATTAAGCGTTGTTTTGCTGGTGTGCTGACAAAAACCGTCTTTTTCAAGCCAAAATATATAAATTTTTTCCTGAAACCTAATTCACAAGCAAAGGTTAATTACAACTGTATCTCTTGTTGTGTGGCGTAGAAACACGAAATTGTAACACCTACAAAGCTATAGTTTGTGGGGCCAATTCTTTGGCGCAATTTACATCCGGGGGTTAATTAAGCGTGTTTTTGCTGGTGTGCTGACAAAAAAAAGTCTTTTCAACGCCAAAATATATAAATTTTTCCTTTGTAGCCTAATTCACAAGCAAAGGTTAATTACAACTGATCTCTTGTTGGTGGCGTAAAAAAACACGCAATTGTAACACATACAAAGCTACTAGTTTGTGCGCTCAATTCTTTGGGCAATTTACATCCAGGGGTTAATTAAGCGTTTTTTGTGGTGTGCTGAAAAAAAACCGTCTTTTTAAAAACGAAAAAATATAACATTTTTCCTGAAACCTAATCACAAGCAAAGGTTAATTACAACGTATCTCTTGTTGTGTGGCGTAAAAACACGCAATTGTAACACGCTACAAAGCTACTATTTTTGTGCGGCCTCAATTCTTTGGCGCAATTTACATCCAGGGGTTAATTAAGCGTTGTTTTGCTGTGTGCTGACAAAAAATAAACCGTCTTTTTTCAACGCCAAAATATATACATTTTTCCTGTAGCCTAATTCACAAGAAAAAGGTTTAAATTTAAACAACTGTATCTCTTGTTGTGTGGCGTAGAAAACACGCATTGTAAACAGCACAAAGCTACTATTTGTGCGGCTCAATTCTTTGGCGCAATTTACATCCAGGGTTAATTAAGCGTTGTTTTGTTTGGTGTGCTGACAAAAAAAACCGTCTTTTTCTACGCCACAATATATACATTTTTCCTGTAGCCTAATTCATGTCCGAAGGTTAATTAAGCCTGTTTGTGCTTTTACATTTAGAAAAACACACAGTGTTTTTTAAACGACACATACAAGTAAACTTTTCCTGGCCATTTCTGGAGCGCAATTTATATCCAAGGGTTACCCAACTGTTACGGGTTCATTTGGAGTCAAAAACAGGGTGTATATTTATCATATACAGATATCATCATCAAACAGTGTCTGTACATTTTAGAACAAACAGTATGTCAGACAGAAGGTGGCAGCTCTGCACCTGCAAGTGGCAGTTGGCAAAAACATTCCTGGAACAGGCCCAGGTCGAGCACAGCAAGGGGCCCTCGCAGCGGGGGTCACTCGGTGAGGCCACAACTGCCGCTGTCATCTAGCGGCCGTGTGTTGTTTCAGAAACCCCAAAGGGGTTTTCTTGATTGGTTGTCTAGGTCATCCTCTTCCTCCCAAATGACATCTGACAACCCCAGCCAAGAGTCGGTGGGAACCTCAGACGCAACCCTTAGTTGCATGGCCCGGGAGCGGTCAGGGGCCCCTCACCTGTCCTCAGCCCGCCTCTGTCCCATCCGGTTCCCTCAGCCAGAGATCTACTATGTGGCCCGGGGCCAGCGCCACTATAAGCGGGGATGAAAAATTTTGAGGAGGGCAGTCAGCAGCTACTTGGCAGCGAAGAAATGGGGCCAATAATCCCCTGCTTCTTGCAGTAGGCGGGAAAGTATAGATGTGGAGAGTGGCATGGGGGGTCATGTTGTGAGAGGTCAGCCTCGGGATACCAAGACCGGTGAAGAGGACAGCATGAGATGAAACACAAATAGATGATGATGTTTGCCGACCGCACTTGGGAGCCGGGTGAGGCAAGGGCTTCATCATCGTCAGGAGAAAGGCGCAGCTTGCGCGTCAGGCAGCAGCGCAGCCAGCAAGTGGGTCGGTGGCCGTGAGTCAGCAGGATAGCAGCAGTGTGAGGTCGGAGCCAAACGGCACGGGGTAAAAAACCCCTTCGCAGGTCCAAGAAAGTAGCGGCACAGGGTTCAGCGAGGCAGGGGGCGCAGTAGTCACTAAATGCGGGGCGTTGGCGGTAAAATCCAAAACTCGGCGGTGTGGCCCGTTCTTTGCTAAGACACCGGAGGAGCCGAAATATGGGTATATGTAGAATCTGTGGGCAGAAAGTGAAGCTGGCCAGGGAGCTAACGTTTGGGACCACGGCCCTGCGTCAACACATGCAGCGTCACCATCCGTGGCCTGGGAGAAACGTGGCTCAATGTGGGGGTCCATCCTGCCCGCCGCAGCAACAGCAGCAGCAGCAGCGCCCAGTGGCACATGCCATTGGGAGCCAGTCAAGGCTCCACCACCCTGCAGAAAGGAGCTGTTTCTCTTTGACATCATCTCCCGGTCCAGATGCTCCTGCTCCCTTTGCTACTCATGGTGCCAGCAGTCGTTCAGCGAGGCGATTGCAAAGAGACAACAGTATGCGTCCAACCTCCTAAGGTGCAGCAGCTGACCGTGCTCCTGTCCAAGTTGTTGGGATTGCAGTCCCCTCCCTTTCCAAATGGTGGACTCTGCACCATTCAGAGAACTAATGCTTTGCCGAGCCAAGATGGAGAGTTCCAAGCCGTAATTTCTTTTCCAAAAAGGCAGTACCCAGCACTTCATAAATATGTAAACAGAAGGTGGGCCCCGTCCTTGAGCTTATCCCTTTGTTCCAAGGGGCACGGGAGCGCGACGTCTGAGCTGTAACTACGGTCAGGGCCAGTACATGTCCTTTACGGGCCCCCTGGGTGAATGTGCTTCCTGCCCAGGCACACCAACAACTTGGACAGGAGACGCCGCTTTCTCCTCCACGTGTCAAACTGCTGCACCTTCGCCAATGTCCGCCTTCCCCCTCCCCACCATCCCACCATCCAGCTTCCACAAGTACTGCTCCATCAATACCACATGTGTAGGGCACAGCGTTTTCACGCAGTTCAACCTGGCTTGCCTCGGGGAACGAAGTCACACAGGGGAGGAACTGCTCCGCGTCATGCAGCAGAAATCGATGTGTGCTTTCTCCGCGCCAACTGCAAATCGAACCATGGTGAGGACAATGGGAGGAACATGGTGTCCCGCGCTGCACCAAAGGGGGATGGTCCATGGGGCCCCCGCATGGCGCACTTTTTCAATCTGGTTGTGAAAAGGTTCCTGAAGTCTTCCACCGATCTTCGCAGATTCTGAAAAGGCCAGGGAAAATGTACATGCACTCTATTCATTTTACAAAGCCAGGAGCACCCTCCTCAGTTTTCAGCGGCAGAACGGCCTCCCCCAACACACTCTGAATGCGATGTTTCCACCCGCTGGAATTCCAGCCCCCCCCCGCACATGTTGGACGACTGTATGAACAAGAAAGGCCCTTAACATTTTTTTATGATCCCCGGCAGACAGAAGTACTCCCCTGTGTAACTTTTATGTCAGCCAGTGGGAGCTCAGCGGGGACACCTGCCGTTTGTTGAGGCCATTCGAGGAGGCGACGTTAATTTTTCAGTCGCCAGGACTACGGGGTGAAAAAACGTCATTCCACTGCTTCATGCCTGGGAAAAGATGCTGAAAAATCTGTCTGGGCAGGGGACTGGAGACGTGGACTACATCTCGTGGCCACATGAGTTTGTGGGACTGAAATGGAGGAGGAGGAGGGGGGACATTGGAGCAGAAGCATTGTCTGGTGAAATGAGTGGATTTCTACCCAGGTGACAAGAGAGGAGGAGCAGGAGCAGCTGGGGGAGGTGGATGAGATGAGGAGAAGAAGGCAATGACCCCCCAAACACCGTGCAGTATACAGTGGAAATGGAGGCAGGGAGCCCCTCGGGGTCACTGGTGCAGATGGCCCGCAGCCTGCTGATTTGCCTGGCAGTGACAGCCGAATAGTCAGCATCCGGCAGAGGGATACTTCTGGCTCTCCACCCTATTGGACCCTCGCTACCTGACCACAATGGGATCCTTTTTCCCAGCTATTGAGAGTGAGGACAAACTCAAATATATAGGGAAATCCTCCGTAATCAGTTGGCCGCTGCCTATGTCGGCATCGGCCCTCCTCTGACAGGTCTGACCGGGGGGTTCCTCAGCGCTCACGTACTACTGCCCGGCAGCTGTGGGGTGGGGGGGGGTAGGGGCAGTACCAGCTCCATCAGTAGTAACCTAAGTCTGGAGTCACTGGGTGAGCAGCTTCCTCACCCGCCTAGTGAAGAGGGCATCGCCCAGCAGCAGCAGCAGGACTGGAGCAGTCCCTGAACCAACAGGTTGTGGCCTACTTGGACAGCACTCTGCCACCTCATTAGAAGATTTACCCGCTGGATGTGTGGCCCAACTTGCCGAGTTTGCAGTGGAGAAGCTGTCCTGCCGGCCAGTAGTGTGGCATCAGAGCGGTGTCAGTTGCGGCGGGGGCCATCGTTACCCGGAACCCGCTTGTCCACGGAAATGTGAACCCACTGACCTTTGTCAAGTGAATCAGGGTGGATTGGCCAGGTTTCCACACACCAATGCCTTAGGGGTCATCTGGGTTTAAACTTCCTGCCTCGCCACTATTCTGATGCCCGCCACCCCGCCTGATGCCACACATCTGCTGCCAGTTTCTCCATCTGCCTACCACCATCTTTACCCGGGACTGGTATTGCCACCCCCCTCAAAACTCTGTCATTGTGCCACTCTATGACCTCAAAGCTGCTGCTGCTGTTGCTGTTGCCGTGACATCCACACTGTGTCAAAGTGCCACTCCTGACCTCATGCTGTTGCTCCTGCCGCCGTCACCTCAATGCTCTGTCTTTGTGCCTCTCTGTGGCCTACTCCTTTTTTTGCCACCTCCAGAAATTTTATTGTCCACTTTTTGACCTCATGCTGCGCGTGGGTGCGCCATGTCCCCACACTGTGTCATTGCCACTGCCCGCCTCAGTTCCGGGCTTGCCTGTCTTTTCCATTGGTTTTTGTCCCTCCCAACCCCTGTGTCAATTTGTTTCCCACTGTTGATTTACTCATGCCTAAAATTTTCACCCCGTGGGCCCGCTGCTTCCGTGTCCCCCCAAATGTGTCATTGTGCCACTTTCTGACCTCATGCTGCTGCGTGGCTGCTGCCGTGTCCCACACGTGTCATTTTTGCCCCACCTGCCTGGACCTTCATTTTCCCGCGCATGCCTGCCTGTGACCTCCGCTCTCCCGTCATTGTGCCTTCTGTGGCTTTCCCCCGTTTTCCACCTCCAGAATTCATTGTGCCACTGCCTGACCTCATGCGTGTGCCGCCGTGACCTCCGCTCTCAGTCATTGTGCCATTCGTGGGTTCCTCCTGTTTTGCCACCTCCAGAATGTCATTGTGGGCCCCTGCCTGACCTCATGCTGCTGTGGCTGGGCCCCCGTCACCTCCACACTCTGTCACTAATGTTGCCACCTGACTCTCAGCTTGTTTTTTCCAGCTTTCGCTGGCATGACTTTATCAGGCTACATTCCCGCTTGAGTTTTTTGGTCAGTTTTTGCCCTCTTAATGCCCAGGGAATTTTATAGTGAAGGGGATTCTAAGAGCGGCGGCAGTCATCTGCTGTCATACTAAAACACAACATTGTATGAAGACCAAACCAAGCCCCTCTGCATATTTAAGAAAGGCACAACTTCTAACAGCACCTGCAGGCTCTTGCAGCCTGGAAATAGCTGCTTTTTTTAAGCAAATTCTCCCGAAGTAATTCGGTCCGAATTTATTTTTGTCGGAAAATTCGGCGAAGTGACCGAATCGAATTTTTGAGAAATTCGCCCATCTCTAGTTAGAATCAATTCGCTCATCTCTACGTATATCCAATCCCTTGCCCACTCTTGTCACCTGCACCTCAAGAACAGCTCCAGAATCCGTCCTTTTCTCACTGTGGAAACAACTCAATCTCTCATTGTTGCTCTTATTCTTTTTCGTCTTGACTACTGTAACACCTTGCTTATCAGTCTCCCTCTCTGCAAACTCTCCCCTCTCCAATCTGTCCTGAATGCAGCATCAGGCTCATCTTTCTTTCTGGGCCGCTAATAACAACGCCCTACCCTGTGTCATCACTGCACTGATTGCCCCCTCCAGAACAAAATACAGCATAAAATAATCACTCTCACCCATAAAGCTCTCCTCAGTGCTGCACCCCCTTACATCTCCTCCTTCATCTCTGTCTACCACCCTACCCCACTCTCTCCGCTCTGCTGGTGATATCAAATTATAGGCCACAATCATCTGATCCTTCCATGCCCGTATTCCAAGATTTCACAGGTACTGCACCAGTTCTCTGGAACATGCTACCGTGGGTGATCAGGCACAATCACAACCCTCATAGTTTTAAGAGTGCCTTGAGAATACATCTTCTCAGTCTGGGATTCCAAGATCTCAAATTGCTAACACCCCCACTCTCTAGCACACACATTTCTGTCACTCTCGGCACTTATCTGGATATAGATGTACTGTCAGGGTAGCAGGTTCATCCAATTTTTATGTAAACCACCACATATTTATGAAATATGGCTGGTCCATTGTAAACTTCTCACCCGTCTCATCCATACACCGTAATAGATTGTAAGCTCTTGCGAGCAGGGCCCTCACACCTTGTGTCTCATCTGTAAGTTGCTTTTATTGTGTAATTCTGTCTTTTGTCTGTAATTATGCCCTCTAGATTGTAAAGTGCTGTGGAATATGTTGGCGCTATATAAATTCAAGAGAATAATACCAAAAGAATCTTATTCTTTAATGTACATTTAGAGACACATTTACAGAACTTTTGTTTGATTGTAAGATCATTGTAGTTACTATTTGGTTTGTATTTTTAATTATTTATATACCGTAAACATATTCCACGGTGCTGTACAGAGAATGTCATCAATTAAATTCCCCAAAGGAGATCACAATATAATGATGGGTTTACACTGCCCTGTGATCCTGTTCTGGACATCCGTTGCTGAAAAAGGTATCCAAACACATCCTGTGATGGATTCTTAGGGAACAACAATGCAGACAGTCCCTTTGGGCTATATTTGCTTTGTTTCCCAAACACAAGTGCTTTCTGTGTTGGACAAAATAGCACAGTCAATCACACTATTTTTCTGGCACAGAAAGCTCTTATGTTCGGGAAACAGAGGAAACAGTTGTCAGGTTTGGCTTACCAAAAGGCAAACCAGAGATGTGGATCCTCTGGACCACTGCAAGTGATGTTATAAGCCACGCCAGGGAGCGGAGTCTAAGTATGTCCGTTTTCACCAGAACCCGCCTCAAATCGGGATGTACTTGCTGCGGCGGATTGCCACCAAGTCGCTACCCCTGATGTGACTTGCTTGCGGTGGCGGCCGAGGTGTGGCGCGGTACAAAATCGTGGAGCAGACTCTTAGCCGGGGACAGGCAGGAAGGTCGGAACAGGCGGCAAAGGTTCGTGGTCGAGGGATGGAGGCAGAGGAAACGGTACACGGAACAAAACTAGATACTTCAGGACCGCTTCCTCTCTAGGCACAGGGCACTATCGATTCAGCAAGTATCAAGGGGAAGAGGTAGGACTTAAATAGGATCGGCGCCCGGTGAAAACCAATCACCGGCGCGCTGTCCCTTTAAATTGAGATGCAGTACCGTGCGCGCGCCTTTGGTGGTGAGCGTGCACCCGGCCAGCAGCAGTAGCACAGCAGGAGCATGGTGAGGTAAAGGGACAGAGCTGCGAGCGCGCCCGCAGCCCGAAGACTGGGTCGTGGCGCTGCTCACAGCGGGCGGCGCTGCTGGGATGCGGGTGTGCCCGCGACTCGACACGGAGGTCGCGGGGACACCCGTGACAACACTCCAAAAGTGACTATGTTTGCACTGTTGTACCATATAGATCCATTGTGAGTCCAAGCATAATTACAAATTAATCTGTAAATTCTTTTATTACTTTAAGAAGGAACCCACACAAACCGTGCAAATAGCACCATTGGTTCAAACCTCGGAACCAAAGCTGCACAACCATAGTGCTAATAGTGCCACCAAGCTGACATTCCTTTGACCAAAATTAGTAACCATTTTAATTGTCTATATCAAGTTTTAAATCAAGTTGCAGAGTGTCACCTGATAAATAAAGGGGTTGTCTTTGGATGAAACCCCCTGTCTATATGCTCCATGTCCACCATGACATGTAGACATCATAGAAGTGTGGTTTCATGAAACTTGCTCCATCTATGTACTATACCAGAAACGCAACTCTAGAAAAGCATCTTCTGCTCTGGTGGACACAAGAACCATCTCTTGGAAAGGCGACCATATAATGCTATGCTTGCACTGGTACCTACGGAGCAAATAAATGCCTAGATAAGGCTACCCCCAATAGCTGATCGCTAGGATGAGAAGGCTTCATTTTAAAGGTGGTCGTCTTTGTGAGACAAATCCTTTCAACCTATTCTACTAATTAACAATTACATGTTTATATCCTTTGCTCATGTATATATTTCACTTGCATTCTCTGCTAAAGAATGCTTGGCTGCAGCAACAACCTGTCCCTGCAGCATTTTGTAAGCACAGAGTATTTCCCTCCAGTCATTTTATGTCATTTTCAGCGCATTTTTATTTCAAGAAACATACAGTTAATGTTGCTTTCACATCTTAAAGGTCCACAAACTACCTGTAAAATTTTCGCCCTTGGCTTCTTTGTTGTTTTTATACTATTTGTTCAACCATTTATAAGCTGGTTTATAAATTATAAAATGGTTGTTTCTGGCAGAGCCACGTCCTTGAGATGAAATAAAATGACACTGGTCTATGGACTGGAAAGCTATTGTTGCTGTCACTTCTAGTTCAATTTATAATGGGTTGTATATCATCTGGGCATAGACTGTTCTCCTGCCGCTCAAACTACCATAGGACTTAAAGCTAAAGCAACATGTTACAAATTATCAGCATATATCTGTAAAGGATTTCATGCATAACTTAGTTGAAAGAGTTTGTCTTGCCAGAAAGCATTCTACAGTATATTCTCAATGATGTTGAAGATTCTTATGGTAACTTGTTTTCACATCTTCCTCCAAGTATTAGAAGTTCTCTCCAAGTGTAAAAGAAAAAATTCCAAAGCACAGAATTTTAAATGAGCTCTTTATTTTTTGACTATAGTTTAAATGCAAGAAAGTCATAAAAAAGTAACAAAGCAATTTCATATGGAAGTAAACCTCTTATTTTTTATGTATTTATTATCCTGGATTCATTAACACTTCACATAACTGTTGGTGTAGCTTTATAAGCATATCACTTACTGCCCATCTGGTACCATATGATCTAGTTACCCATACAATAATCTTTAGAAGCCTAATTATGCCTGGGGTGGCTGTAGTTTCTACTCTTAGGCTTCAGCCTACAAAAGACGTCCGTCTACCAAGCCAATGTACAGGATAATTGCCAAAGTTAGTAGACAAGCAAACATCTCATATAGACTGCTGACCTCTTTTAGATGTCTAAGGCTGTGTTCATACCACCATTAAAGGCTATGTTCAGAGCCATTTTCAGCAGTTCCATCAGATTTGAAATGGTAGTAACAATGTTTGCATTTTGACATTAGTTTTATATACAGTAGACCTTATGCATGAAAACTGTCTAGCAGTAAGACTGTCTTTGTCACCCATAGTAACCAATCAAAGCTCAGATTTTATTTTTCCAAAGCACTATATGAAATGAAAGCTGAGCTCTGATTGGTTGCCATGGGCAACCAGGACAGTCTTACTGCAAGACAGTTTTTATACATAAGTCCCAGTATGTTCGGCTTTTGCAGCCCTGAATGCAACCTCCTTTTTTCTTTTTTTTTAGACAATTTGGTCAAAAATCATATACTAACATATTATGGCAAATTGGAAAATAAAATAGTTTAAACAGATTATAAATCATATGTAGATATAGCTAATATGCTAATACGAACACATTACCAACATTCACGGTGAACTATTATAATAATGAAAAATATTTGATTTTCTCACCACAATGATTAGCTGTTAATATGTAGGGAAAGGTTAATGAAGATTTTTACCAAATACATTGCTTTTTTGATTTTGCTTTATTCAGGAGACAAAGAAGATTGTATCTACTGATAGTGTACACAGGTTTTTCTAGGTTACTGACCACCTCACTCTGCTCTTTGCCTTATCTGGTTGAACAAAGCTCCAGTCAGTCAGTCTGGCCATGGTGAATCACTCCCTGCTGAGTTTGTTTACCTAACTTAATTACAAGTTTTAAGCCTTAGTTTATGTTCACATGGCATTTGTGAAATACATATTTGGGTAAACAAAAGCTCCAAGTGCTCTGATTAGTGAAAACAATTGCTTATCTGTAAACAAAAGCTAATTGTTACGGGTGTTCCTGCTCCTGGCACTGTGAGTCCTGGGCACACCCGTGTCTCTCCTCCTGTCGCTCCAGACATGGGTAGTGCTGTGACCCACACATCATAATGCTCAGTCCCAGCTCTTATACTCACCTCTCCTTGATCCCAGCTGCTCTCCTGCCAACTGGCATGCGCGTCTTTGCTCTCTAGGGCTGTGTAAGACGTAGAGGGCCAGCTTGCTGGTGATTTCTTATCATCAGGTTCTGACCCTATTTAGTCCTGCCTCTTCACCTTGTTCCTTGCGGGATCTATGTGCCCTTCTTGCCTTAGAAAAACCTGACGTCCTGCCTCCACCCATTGATTACGCTTTGCCTACTGCCTGCCCTGACCTTCCTGCCTGACCCCAACTACAAGCCTGTCATACGATTCTATACCTCGCTATACCTCGACAGCCACTGTAAGCAAATCATGTCAGGAGTAGTGACCTGGGGGCAAAAACATTGCATGGACACGCCCATCTTTTTGGTGTGCCACGCCCCTTCAAAAAGCCACACCCACTGCGCCTAACTGCATAATGGCTTTGGAAGAAAGCCAGGTAGATGCCTTTATAGCCAGGTAGTAGCTCCCCATAACCAGGTAGTTCCCCTTACAGGCAGGTAGATGCCCCCTTGTAGCCAGGTAGATGCCCGCTTGTAGCCAGGTAGATGCCCCCTTGTAGCCAAGTAGATGCCCCCTTGTAGTCAAGTAGCTGCCCCCTTGTAGCTAGGTAGATGCCCCCTTGTAGCCAGGTAGATGCCCCCTCTGTAGCCAGGTAAGTGCCCCCCTTTGTGTTTAGGCCATGTAGTTGCCCCCCTTGAGTGTGTAGACTCCATTGGTAGTTGCCCCCTTCATTATCCAGGTAGTTGCCCCCTTTGTAGCCAGTTAGATGCCCTCCTTTGTAGCCAGGTAGATGCCCCCTTTGTTAGCCAGGTATATGCCCCCTTTGTTAGCCAGGTAGTTGCCCCCATTAGTAGCCAGGTAGATGCCCCCTCTGTAGCCAGGTAGATGCCCCCCTTTGTTAGCCAGGTAGATGCCCCCCTTTGTTAGCCAGGTATGCCCCCATTTGTTAGCCAGGTAGTTGCCCCCATTTGTTAGCCAGGTAGTTGCCCCCTTTGTAGCCAGTAGGATATAGATGCCCTCTTTGTGTAGCCAGGTAAAGATGCCCACCCTTGTTAGCCTGGTAGATGCCCCATTTGTCAGCCAGGTAGTTGCCCCATTTGTTAGCCAGGTAGTTGCCCCCTTTAGTTGCCAGGTAGTTGCCCCTTACTTGCATGGCTATGCCCATCTTTTTGGTGTGCCATGCCCCTTCAAAAAGCCACACCCTACATCCGCCTAACTGTAGATAATGGCTTTGGAAGAAAGCCAGGTAGATGTCCCATTATAGCCAGTAGTATGCCCCCCATTTACCAGGTAGTTGCCCCCTTACAGGAGGTTGCCCCCTTGTAGCCAGGTAGATGCCCCTTGTAGCCAGGTAGATGCCCCCCTCTGTAGCCAGGTAGATGCCCGCTTGTAGCCAGGTAGATGCCCCCTTTGTTAGCCAGGTAGTTGCCCCCATTTGTTATCCAGGTAGTGCCCCCTTTGTAGTCAGGTAGTTGCCCCCTTTGTAGCCAGGTAGATGCCCCCCTCTGTAGCCAGGTAGATGCCCGCTTGTAGCCAGGTAGATGCCCCCTGTGTTAGCCAGGTAGTTGCCCAACCATAGTTGTTTAGACCAGGTAGTTGCCCCCTTTAGTAGCCAGGTAGTTGCCCCCTATTTTAGCCAGGTAGTTGGCCCCTCTGTTAGCCAGGTAGTTGCCCCCTTTCTTTGCCAGGTAGTTGCCCCCTTTAGTAGCCAGGTAGTTGCCCCCTTTAGTAGCCAGGTAGTTGCCCCCTTTAGTAGCCAGGTAGTTGCCACCTTTTGTAGCCAGGTAGTTGCCCTCTTTTGTAGCCAGGTAGTTGCCCCCCTTTGTAGTCAGGTAGTTGCCCCCTTTGTAGTCAGGTAGATGCCCCCTTTGTTGCCAGGTAGATGCCCCCCTTTGTTAGACAGGTAGTGCCCCCCTATAGCTAATAAAAATAAAATAATAAAAGTCACTTACCTCACCAGGCTCCCTGCAGCTCCGGACATCTCCCGGCTGACCGACTCAGCGTCGCAGGGGGAGTGAGTGCAGCCGCGCGTCACACCCCCTGCGATGCTGATCTTTATGTACGGCGCGCACACGGGCGCTGTACATACAGGGGGAGAAGGGAGGAGGGGAATGATCCCTCCTGCCTCCTCCCTGCACAGTGAGACGCGCCGGGCGGGTGAGCGGCCGCTGCGGCCGCTTCACCCGCCTGTAGGAGCGGCCCGGCAGCGCCAGAGTAGCGCACCAGCGCTACTCTGTCGCCGCGGTCATTTAAAGAACCCCCGCTGCCTGCTGGCGGCGGGAGGAATGCCAACTCTGCCGGTAGGGTGGGGGGGACTCCAATTAGCGGGACCCCCCGCCAAAAGCGGGAGAGTTGGCATGTATGCCTTAGAACCAGGGGCCCCTTAGACTCCACTCCCTGATGCGGCTTACACCACCGCTTGCGGTGATCCAGAGAATCCACTATCAGAGGTCCGTTACACTAATCTGGTTAGAGATAATGAGTTTTATCTGTGAGTGAGCTCCATTCATGGTGACATCATTTCCCACTCACTGTCTAACTAGAAAGAAAGATTAGGACATAACCAGAGAAACCTGTGTGCACTCACAGCAGATAAAATCTCTCTTATCTCATAACCAAGGAAAAATCAGAAAACAAATGTATTTGGAAAATGTCTTCATTTACTCTTCACTACATTATGAAAACTAATCTTTGTAATTAGAAAACCCCTTTAGGTACAGTTAGTGTCCTGTTAGTGTATTTAACTTCCTACATTGATTTTGTAAAGTTTAACCTGACAGTGATATCTTACTGCGTTGTAATACTTTACTGGGACTGTCTATATGAAGCATAGCACCTCCGGTAAGCGATTTGCTTAATGCCTGCGGACTCTGCAACATATTTCCATTGTAGTGAGCCTGGACTGGTGCCAATCCACTTTTTTTTTTCTTTTTTTTTCTTCTTATTGCGTTGTGCTATCTGCTCTTAGATCACAACAAAAGCCATTTAAAAACAATAAAAAGTCTGTACATTTATATCATATCATCAGTAAGGATGTATGGAGTGGGCTCCCAAGCTGAACCTACTCAATACAGAGCAAATGCCAGCTGCTCCAAAAGCTGGGTCTGAGCTATAGTGTCTATAAGGAAGATTGGTTTACAGCCTATACAATATAGTTGTGACATGACATAGCTAATATATTGTATTTATAATCCCCAGGAAAATGTCACCATAATTCATAGACAGCTAATAAGATCTCATAATGGATAATTCAGAATTGATAGCAGAACATTTGCTCATCTGCATAATAGAGAAGGCTGAGAATAGAAAATTGAATCATATTAATTCCTGAAATATGGGAAAGCTCATATATCCTGTTCAGCTTTATCATTGTCTATAGACAAAAAGTTACATTATAATTTGGCCAATGTGTTTCTTTGAAATGGTACTGAGTAATGGTAGTGATTCAAACATTCTCAGGAAATATAAGCCCAGATTTTTCTTTTCAAGTATCATGCTTAAATGAATGCAGTTTTGTGTATAATAGTTTATTTCATAGAGCAAACATTTTACATGTGATTTCTCATGGGACACTTTCCCTGGAAAATGTCAGCCAATTTTTATCAGATTTCAATAGTGTTTCCAAATACAGTTACCAAGACATGAGTCAAAGAGGTTTTTTTTGCAGAGCTAACGTCACATAAATATTCAGAATCATTGTTACCGGTAATGGTTGGAAGAGTGAAATCACAAACACATCAACAGCAACTTCCTTAATCACTAGTACACAAAAGACAGTCCCAAAATGGAAAAACTTTCCCATAATAACATAATAAACATTTCATTAATATGTATCCAACCTTTAAGTCCCTACAAGTAAAAACAAGTAACTTTCAAAGTATTTTATAAACCTATTGTAATTGTTTTTTGCATTTTTTGAAAAGGAATCAAGACAGCTGAGGAGAGAAATATTTTGCCGTCTGTATTTGTATTTTAAACCAGAATTAGAAAGAGTATAATACATTGTGTAAAAATATGTTATTTACAACATAGGGACTAGTCTAATGACTGAAATATTGGTAGATGCTTCATGTAATATGTAGGAAATCACTGTCACAAAGCTCTCCAGGCGATGTGGACCCTCTAAATTGCTATAAATTTGGTAGTGGCGTGGAGTCTAAGGGACTGTGTAATTCTTCACCCTTAACCGAGCCAAGGAGGTGCGGGCTTTCCTAAATCGAATTCCTAAAGCAACCTGCAGTTAGACTGATTAAATCAACTTAAAGGGGTTTTCTCATCACATTGATTACATTTAAAAATGTAGACAAAGGTAAATAAAGACTATTATAAGATGTTATCTACTGTTTGCATACATTAGTTTCTCAAGGTTATCAGCCACCTTTCTCTGCGCTCTCTCTCTGCTTTGTTTGCTCCAAGCAGTCATCTTGACCATGGTGGCTCACTCCCTTCTGAGTGTTATTAGTAGCACAGGAGCTTATTTTGTTATGTTAATGACAAGCTTTAACCCTTTAGAGCTCTGTAACCTTGTGCACTACAGTTTATAAACCTCTAAGACTTCATAAACTAAGACTTATTAATTACTTTTAAATCTGTTTTATGCTTATAGCGATACCCAATTTATATAGTTTTTTTTTATGTTGCAATACTTTACTTTAAAAATAAAAAAGTATTTTTATTGTGCATAAAAGTATTTATAACTTTTTAATTTTTTCATAAACAGAGCTGAGTTAGGGCTCCTTTTTTTTGCGGGATGACCTGGCATTCTCATTGGTACCACTTTGGCATTTATATGACTTTTTGATCACTTTTTATTCCATTTTATGTACTGCGGGAAAATCACAATTTCATCACGCAGTGTCACGTCAAGGGAGGTGCAGTGAGCCCTAACTGGAACCCAGCCCACTGTCCCTGCCTACTTGACGTGCTGCCCTAGGTGGCAGACGGCAACTGGGCGACAGTCCCTGCGCTACTAAAGTGCTGGAGCCGTCAGATGGAAGAATAGTCAAACAGTCCAGGTCAATATCAAATAGAAACGCCAAAGCCACAAATCAGAACCAGAGGAATAAACGTAAACAAGCCGAGGTCAAAAGCCAAACGGAAGCAAAGCACAAAATCAGGAGACAAGCCGGAGTCAGGAGAACAATCCGAGGTCAGGTATACTGGTTAGCAAACAACAACACAAAGAACAAGAACCACAAGGTAGCCAGGAATATCACAGGCACAGCAGTCAGCTTTCAGGGAGTTTAAATGGGATTCCTGGATACCGCCCCTGCAGCTGATTGGAGCGGCCTCCGAGTCCTCCCATTGGGTGGTGCACTCGCCCCCTGTCAGGAGTGGCTGGGCCCCTGTCACTCACAGAGCTGTCAGCAGCAAGTGTATCAGGGAGGGAGCGCACATCAGCTGTTGCAGCTTGTCTGCAGTCTGAGCACAGCTTAGCCCTGACAGTACCCCCCCTTTTAGGAGGGGCCACTGGACCCTTCCCTGGTCTGGATTCTAAGTCCCCCTCTATGCGAACTGGAGAAGGAGGCCTAGAGGGCGGAGTCACAGGCTGAATATACCTCTTAAGAAGTGCACGACAGGACACGTTATGTATACAGAGAGAAGAGGGTAATTTCAGCCGATAAGCCACCGGGTTAACCCCCTCCTGAACCACATACGGACGTTCAGGTACAGGTGGAGGGCATAGTTCACCAGGAGGACGAGTTCTGGGAACCTTAGCCCGAGCACAGACTTCACAAGATGCCGCATAGGCTTCAACGCTGGCACCACCGCTTCCAGATACAGCATCAGCCTGCACATCAGTATTGCCCAGCATGGTAAGGAGACATCTGTCAACACACCATTGTCCCCCCCTGACTAATTTCCCTGAATTCCAGTCAAACACTGGATTATGTTTCTGAAGCCAGGGCAGCCCCAACACCACATCAGTGGGCAGCCCCTCCATGACGAATAGAATACACTTTTGAATATGTATGGATCCGACCACCATCTCCAGCTCACGGGTACAATATTGGATTGCGCTCCGAGCTAGTGGAGTGGAGTCAATAGCCACACCTCAGAACCAGAGGAATAAACGTAAACAAGCCGAGGTTAAAAGCCAAACGGAAGCAAAGCACAAAATCAGGAGACAAGCCGGAGTCAGGAGAACAAGCTGAGGTCAGGTATACTGGTTAGCAAACAACAACACAAAGAACAAGAGCCACAAGGTAGCCAGGAATATCACAGGCGCAGCAGTCAGCTTTCAGGGAGTTTAAATGGGATTCCTGGATACCGCCCCTGCAGCTGATTGGAGCGGCCTCTGGGTCCTCCCATTGGGTGGTGCACTCGCCCCCTGTCAGGAGTGTCTGGGCCCCTGTCACTCACAGAGCTGTCAGCAGCAAGTGTATCAGGGAGGGAGCGCACATCAGCTGTTGCAGCCTGTCTGCAGTCTGAGCACAGCTTAGCCCTGACACGCAGGTTAAATAACATGACATATAGGTCAGGTTGTTACGCATGTAGTGATACCAAATATGTGTACTTTATTTCTTTGTGTTTTATTTATTTTTATAATTTTTTCACATTTCATTTTTACCTGTCACCATAGGGGGTTTGTATCAGTGATCTTCAAATCACTGTTACAATGCATAGCCATACTGCTATACATTGTACCTGCCAATTATTATGCCTGACCATGCCCTAAGGGCATGGACGGGCATACCGATATCACAGGCAGCCCGGAAGCAGGGCCATTCCTAGGTGCGGGCGAAGCGGGCAATCGCCCGGGGCACAAGGGTGCCGTTCACCAGAGAGGTCATCACAGCCACCCGCCTTGCACGCATGGTGATCAATATCTCTCCCATTTTACCACTGCCTTGCAGAGTCAGTCAGCAGCTGCACACTAGCTGTGCAGCTGCTCCTACAGGGAGAAGGCAGGATGGATTGTTAGCCTCCTGCCTTCTCCCTTGCATGTACAGTGCTCAGTGAGCGCTGTACATACACATCAGTGTCGCTGGGACTGAGACGCACGGCTTTCACCATGCTGTAGTGCTAAGATATTAATTGACCATCCGGAGTCCATAAGGGTTATCCCTTACGCTTGTAGGATCCCCTGCTGTAGCTGCATATGCTGATAGGGCTGTAGAGGAGATTATTTTGTATGGTAGCTAGGTCAATAAATACTACCAGTAGAGCCTTAGAAGATATATTATTAGATATACAAAGTTATTGAAAAGCTATTTTACAGAATACAGCAACTATAGATTATTTGTTACTATAGACATCACCATGGATGTCAGGAGTTTGAGGGGATGTGTTGTTTTAACTTGTCGGATCGGAGCCAGGATTTGCAGTCCCTGATAGATAGTTACAGGATGACGTCGTTCACATCACACAAAGTAATGGTAAATGGTGGGATTGGTTATTTTAGTGGTTAGCTGATCTTGATTATTTACGTTATATTTTAGGAGTACTTTTTACTATAGTTTGTACTTGCATTGCATTATGTTGTATTTCATCTGCTGAAGCCATTCCTTTGGGATATGGTGTTGTATATAGATGAAATATGGATTCTGGATTGTCAAGGGTGGAATGTAGTGCTAAGATATTAATTGACCATCCAGAATCCATATTGACAGTATCTCTTTAAGAATATTAGATGGCAATAGCCAAGGCAGTTCCTAGGCTAAATTTCACTCAGGGCGAGGTGAAGAAATTTCGCCCCCCCCCCCCCCAAACTCCCCTCCTCCTCCCACCAGTAACATATTGCGCCACTATGTGACACATTGCATCACCATCACCCAAAGCCAAAATATACAAAAAGCTTTACCACAATGTGCTACGTATAAAACTACTAAATGAGTCATACAGTTTACCAAAAACGCCTACAAAAACCAAAATCCAAGCCCACATACCCAAACACACACTGCCCGAATACCACAAAAATGACCACATATCCCCGCCATATAGTGACCAAAAAATAAAAACTGACCATTCTGATTTAAAAACCATTATACTAAACCAAATATTCCCGGGTACAGTGCCCATACAGAAGGATCCAGCTGTACACGGGCTCCAGACTATAAAATTACATAAAGTTATATTAGTGCTCACGGGGCGACCTGAAGATTTGGTCTCTTTCTTTTTTCTTTTTCTTCTGCATCTGTCCCAGGCTCTGACGATACCCCCTCTCTTCACTGTAAAATTTCCAAAACAAATATTTAAAACTCCTCAATTTTTTCAGCATTCTCAAAAAATTCTTATCTCTAACAAACTCCCCTTTTAGCACCCAAATTTGGGGAGCCATGTAATAGCCCCCTGACCGGTAGTACCCCCGAGCCGGATGCCCCCTGTACCATAGATCCCCCTGTAGCCAGTATCCCCCTGTATCCAGAAGATGCCCCCTGTAGCCCGAAAAATGCCCCCGAGCCGTGATGCCCCCCTGTGCCCGTGATGCCCCCGTAGCCAGTGTCCCCCCGCCCAGTGAATGCCCCCCGCACCCGTAATGCCCCCCCCCGCCGAGAGCCCCCGCAGCCAGTAGATGCCCCCTGTAGCCAGTGGCCCCCCCGACCAGTGATCCCCTCTGCAAACCAGTGAATGCCCCCTGAGCCAAGAAACCCCCCACAGCCTTTAAACCCCCCGCAAGTAGGGTGCCCACCCAGGGTTTTGGGGAAAGTGGGTTTTCCCCCCTGTAGCCAGTGTGCCCCCTCTTTTAGCCCGTGAGCCCCACAAGCCCCCAAAACCCCAGGTTTGCCCCACCAGTGATGCCCCGTAGCCAGAAAAATGCCCCCTGTAGCCAGTGATGCCCCCCGTAGCCCGTGATGCCCCCTTTTAGCCATAAATGCCCCCCCCTTTAGCCAGTAGATACCCCCCTTGTAGCCAGTGAGCCCCATCTTGTAGCCAGTGAGCCCCCTATACCGGGATACCCCCGTACCGTGATGCCCCCTGTAGCCGAAGAGCCCCCCTGTAGCCCTGTCCCCCTGTAGCCCTGATGCCCCCTTGTAGCCGTAATGCCCCCCCTTGTAGCCCGAGATGCCCCCCCCTTTTAGCCAGTATGCCCCCCCTAAGCATCTGCCCCCTTGTAGCCATGAGTCCCCTTAGCCAGTGTGCCCCCTGACCCCTGATGCCCCCCTTTTAGCTATCCTCCTTTGCCATGTGCCCCTGTGCCAGTGATGCCCCCGAGCCAGTGATGCCCCTTTGTAGCCAGTGATGCCCCCTTGTAGCCATTGATGCCCCCTGTAGCCCAAAAATGCCCCCCTGTAGCCTTTCCCCCCGTACCGTGATGGCCCCCCTTGTAGCCGTAATCCCCCCCCCCCTTGTAGCCCGTTTCCCCCCCTTGTAGCCATAGCCCCCCCTTTGTCCCGTGCTGCCCCCTATAGCCAGGGAGTACCCCCTGTAGCAGTTGGCCCCTGTAGCCAGAAAATGCCCCCCCTGTAGCCAGTGATGCCCCCTGTACCATGATTTCCCCCTTGAGCCCGTAGATGCCCCCCCCGTACCAGTAGTCCCCCCCTTTTAGCCTATTTCCCCCCTAAGCAGTGCTCCCCCCTTTTAGCCCGTGATGTCCCCCCAGCCAGTAATGCCCCCCGTAGCCGTGTGCCCCTTTGTACCCGGATGCCTCCTTGTAAAACCAGTGATGCCCTGTAGCCAGTGATGCCCCCGTACCCGTGATGCCCCTTTTTTAGCCGTGATGCCCCCTTTGTAGCCAGTAGACCCCCTGTAGCCCGAGTTTCCCCCCTTGTAGCCCGTGATGCCCCTCTTGTACCAGTGATGCCCCCCGTAGCCAGTGAGCCCCCTTTTACCTGATGAATCCTGTACCGGATGCCCCCTTGTGCCATGATGCCCCCCCGTAGCCAGTGTGCCCCCCCTTTAGCCATGATGCCCCCTTTAGCCCGTATCCCCCCCCCTTATAGCCAGTAATGCCCCCTTTGTAGCCAGTGATGCCCCCTTTGTAGCCCAATATCCCACTTTGTACCAGGAGCTCCCCCTGTAAAACCTTTATGTCCCCCTTTTTTGGGAGTGAACCCCCCCTGTGCCAGTGATGCCCCCCTGTAGCCGTGATACCCCCCCATGTACCGTGATGCCCCCTGGCCCGTGATCCCCCCTAGTAGCCAGTGTGCCCCCTCTGTAGCCAGTGATGTCCCTCTTGTAGCCAGTGTGCCCCCCCGTTCCAGTGATGCCCCCCTTTAGCCATGATGCCCCCTCTGTAGCCCGTGATGCCTCCCTTGTAGCCAGTATGCCCCTCGTAGCCAGTGATGCCCCTCCCGTAGCAGTGATGCCCCCCCCTTTTAGCCTGAGCCCTCCTGAGCCGTGATGCCCCCCCTTGTGCCATGATGCCCCCCTTGAAACCAGAAAGCCCCCCTTTTAGCCAAATGGGCCCCCCTTGTAGCCAGTGATGCCCCCCCTTTTAGCCGGGGGTTTCCCCCCCGTAGCCAATGGTTTTTCCCCCCCCCTGTAGCCATTTATGCCCCCCCCGTAGCCCGTGTGCCCTGTACCAGTGATGCCTCCCGTACCAGTGATGCCCCCCTTTAGCCATGAGGCCCCCCCCCTTTCCGTGATGCCCCCCCTGTAGCCATGATGCCCCCCTTTTAGCCATGATTGCCCCCTTTTAGCCAGTAATGCCCCCTTTTTACCATGTGCCCCCTTTTAGCCAATGAAAGCCCCTTTGTAGCCAGTGATGGCCCCCCCTGTAGCCGGTGCCTTCCGTAGCCATTGAGCCCCCCTGTAGCCATGTGCCCCCCCTGTACCAGTTTGCCCCCCTGTAGCCCCGTGATGCCCCCTGTAGCCAGTGATGCCCCCCCCTGTAGCCAGTAGGCCCCCCTTTGTACCCGTGATGCCCCCTTGTGCCAGTGAGTCCTCCTGTAGCCCGTGTCCCCCCATGTAGCCCGTATGCCCCCCTTTAGCCGTGATGCCCCCCCCCCTTTTCCAGTGATGCCCCCCCTTTAGCCAGTGAGCCCCCCCTGTAGCCAGTGATCCCCCCTGTAGCCAGTGATGCCCCCTTTGTAGCCAGTGATGCCCCCCTTTTTTAGCCAGGATGCCCCCCCTTTAGCCGTGTGCCCCCCTTTTACCATTGATGCCCCCTTGTGTTGGATGCCCCCCCTTTTAGCCCGGATCCCCCCCTTTTGCCATGTGCCCCCCCGTAGCCATTGCCCCCCCTTTTAGCCGTGAGCCCCCCTTGACCCTAGATGCCCCTGTAAGTAAATTTTAAAATAACAAAAAATCTACCCGGGGCCGGCGTCCCGTCCGGGGCGCTGAGCGGGGGGGATTGCTGACTTTTAAGCGGGGTGACGTCACCACCCGCTTACCTGCAGCAGCTCCCAGGGATCTCCTGGCGGCAAGGCCCGCCAGTAAACGAGCGTCAAGGGGGCGGGGTGAAAGCTGTGCCCCCCCCGACCTGATAATGGGGGGAGTAGGACGGGGGAAAGATCCTCCCCCTCCTCCCCCCACCTTCTGGCCCTTTTCCATGTTTTCGACAGTCGCGCAAAGGGGCAGGGGCGATTCCCTGGGGAGGAGGGCGAGCGGCCCCCGGGGCCCCCCTCAGTAGCGGCCCGGCGCCCCTGGCCCGGGAATAGCTGTCTGTAAGTCCCCGTAAAATTCCCAAACCCTGGTAATGTTATCCTATAAAATCTCTCTTATGAGTGTTGCTCGCATATTGTTGTGAGAACGCTGCACCACGTACTACAGGGGGATATGTCACTACAGGGGCCATAAATTACCATAGGGGGAATATATATTACTACAGGGGGCATATATATTACTACAGGGGGCATATTTACAAAAAGGGGTAATTTTTCACACAGGGGGCATATTTCTAAGGGGGGAATGTCACCAAAGGGGCATATATATCAAAAACAGGGGTTTTAATATTATTACAAGGGGCATATATTACTACAGAGGGCACATATATTTCTACAGGGGGGAAAATTATTTCTAAGGGGGGCATATATATTTCTACGGGGGCTTTTATATTCTACAGGGGGGTATGTCCCCACAGGGGATAGTCACCACAGGGGCATAATTGTTAAAAGGGGGGATATTTATTTTAAGGGGCATATATATTCTACAGGGGAAATGTCCCCTACAGGGGATATATATTATACAGGGGGCATATATCATTACAGGGGGCATATATATTACTTCAGGGGGCACATATATTCCTACAGGGGGCACATATATTTCTACAGGGGGCATATATATTTTTACAGGGGCATATATATTTCTACAGGGGGCATATATATCACTACAGGGGGCAAATATTACTACAGGGGGCATATCTATTACTATAGGGGGCATATCTATTACTATAGGAGGCATATGTCACTACAGGGGACCTATATATTTCTACAGGTGACATATATATTACTACATGGGGCATATTTTACTACTGGTGACATATATAATTCTACTGGGGGCATATGTCACTACAGGGGGCATATATATTACTACAGGGGTATATATATTACTACGGGGGGCATATATATTACTACAGGGGGCATATATATTACTACAGGGGCATATATATTACTAATACATATGTATTAGTAATTAGTTACCTACCATGGGCATATATTTCTAATTATTAACTTTAGGGGGAATATATTAGTAATAATTACCTATAGGGGGCACATATTAATAATAATTACCTATGGGGGTATATATTTAGTAATAATTACCTACAGGAGGATATAAATCTTCCTACAGGGGCATATGTATATGCTTACAGGGGTGTTATATCTATCTTCATGGAGCTTATATACCTATCTACTGAGATGTCAGTGCTTCAAGTAAGTAATCAATTACTGTACTTGAAGTCTTGGATTACAAACGCTCTAATTGATTACTCACTTTCTAAACAGTTTAGATAAATGAAAAAAGCTTGCTGGTAATAAAGGCAGTTTAATTGGGACGCAGTTAAAACTGCACCAAAACCGCTCTGTGTGAAAGTGTAACGCAAACAAGGAGGATGGTGCATGTGGTGGTGAAGCACTCCACTGTATGTGGTTCGTTATACCCAAGAATGGGAATCGTGGTGTACTGTGGAGGATGGGTGTGATGTTTGTGTACTGAGTCGGTGTTTAATAAATAAATGTCCACAACTGGTTAATAAAAAGAACTCCTGGTCTTTATTCCCGGCAAACTTGGTCTGTACAAGGTCACAGATCTTCAGACACAAACAAGGCTTCAACAGGTGGACGACCCCAGCATCATGACACAGCATACAAGGAACACTCTTCCTGCCAACCTTGGCCGTCCCCTAACAGCCCCTGATCCCCGAAGTAGCTTCTATTCCTGTCCCTCCTTCTGCCGTGGTTCGTTTCAGTTAAGGGCCTTTCCTTCACTCTTCCGTTTGCAATGGAGGCTAACACCAAGCTCACTCCCTCTCTTGGAATCCGTACTGTTCTCTCTCTGCTATCTGCTGTCACTCCCATGCTGTCTCAGGTCTCTGTCCCACTCTGTCTCGAGACAGGATCACGGGGATACCTCTTTTCTTCTCTCGTGTCCTCTCTCTAGCCGTGCCTCAGGAGTGGGGAAGGAAGATTCTTTTCCCCAACCATCTCCTTCTGTTTCCAAAAGAACTATTTACATGCTGGGCACTTAACTCTAGCCCTGGGCAGGCCTAGCGTCCTCTCCTGAGGGCTACATCTCTGCTGTCTCACTGTCTCTCTGCACACTTCTAGAACCTTCTTTTTCTCATCCTCATTATATTAACTTCCCTCAAACAACTCTAACTCTGGCTCCTCCTCCTAACTGTGTCCCGATTGGTTGCTACTTAGCTGGCCCGCCTTCTTCTCATCCTTTGAGCTTGCTGATTGGCTTCGCCCCTTGAGCTATACCCCTTGAGCTTGCTGATTGGCTTCGCCCTAAGGCCTCGTTCACACGGCTTATTCTGCCGCGTATTGGCGCCGTACTGCGCGCCGGATTTGCGCTTCAGTACGGCACCAATCCGTGGCAGCAATTACGGCAATCCACTGCTCTCATTGAGAACAGTGGAATCCGTCGCTCCTCCCCGCTCGGCGAATCCGCCGCGGGGGGAGAAAGTGAAGCACATTATTTACGGCGCGTACGCGCCCTAAACAATGATTGTCTTTGGGGCCGGGCGCGGCGCCCCCGCCGCGCTCCGGCCCCGCCCCCACCCCGCCCCTTATTCACGGCGGATTTGTGCGCTCAATACGGCTCACAAATCCGTCGGGAATAAGCCGTGTGAACACGGCCTAACAGTCCCAACTGTCACTCTCTTTAAACTGTTAACTATTTATCTGCCCAAACCAGGCCACCCCTCTCCCTGGTTTCCCATGGTAACCCAGTGTGCTACTACTCCTAACACAGGCATAACTACAACCCCTTACAAAAGGACCCTAACCGATCTGAAAACAGGATGTTATAGAGCAGGAGGATCTGAGAAAAATTATATATAGAGTTATGGGAAATTATTTAGTTGTATTTATAATCTATTAATCTGGATTTCTGCTTATTCTGAGTTTGGGAGTCCGGTGGGCAGTCTTATCAGTGATTCTCAGCCTTCCTTGAATGTTTGTATGAGTGTGCATACTGCACAGAGATAGCTGGCAGCAACGGATAAGACTGCCCACTTTCCCACAATCCTATATATAATTTTTCCCAGCTACTCTTGCTCTACATTATGATGCTGGCTGCTCAGATAGTGTGTTCAGTGTAACTGGTTTCCTTTAAATTACATCATAGCCATACCATTTAGACTTCATATATTATTTATGAAAATAACCAGAACAAAATAGGAAACCTATTTTAACATCTTATTTTAGTCTTTAAGTGAAAATTTTAAAAATATAAATTGAAAACAAATCTATATATATATATTTCTTACTGAAAAATAAAATAAAATTGAGAAAGGTATTTAAAAACAGCCCTATGTCTCATGAACAGAATGTCACAAAAATTATTTTGGGATGAAAGTGTCTTCTAACAGTGTCTCTTTATAGCCTAAAATGGACAGCTTATAATGTAATCATTAAAATGGTGTTTATATCTTTGAAAATCCCATCCCAGAAATGTTCTGTTAGACTGTTAAATCATTAGTGAGCTTAGCAGAATTCTTATATAAAGCAACATTTGTGAATCAAAATGGTAAATAAATGGAAAATGTTAAACATTTTCCTGAACTGCTTACCTAAAACGTGTGTAGTATTCTGTCCTTGTAGTTTACATTAAACACCTAATCATTTTGGCCATTAAAAGGATATTCTCATCCCAAACGCTAATGGCATATCCACAGAATTAAACAAAAAAATATCTGATTGCTTGAGGCCCCACCTGTAACCTGATGCCCATTACAAAAGGTGAGGAGTTCACATCCAACCACAGATTAACTAGAAATATAACTGTGTTGCTCGTCCCATTAATACCAAATGCTTGAATGGAAAGAGACTAACTAACAGCTGAGGTGTCATAAATATGTGATGTGGCAGAACTAATAAATCCACCAAGCCATTGGGTTATCCTTTCAAAGATGTAGCCACATTTTGACTTAAGGATGTCTCAAATCTGGTATCACTTTTTGGGGATAATAAATTCTACCTATGCAACAGATTCTGAAAACATTATTTTTCTCTTAACACTTTGTATTTTATGTTAGTGGTAAATTCTGTTTGATAAATTCTGGGTTTATTTGTCAAAAAAACCTACCAAAATTTGCATAGAATTTTTAAAAATGAAAATGTTTCTGATTATAAAGCACTTAGTCATAAAACACAAAGGGCGACATGTATAATTTTGGCAACTGACAGGCCCGGGTTAAAATAGCTTTTAAGGCAATGTAAATCCCCCAAATGTATGAACCTGTTTTCTGCAGGCCCTACATCGGGGCACAGTCAAATGCCAACACAACAAGTCAGCTCAGGCAGCCCCTTTAACCGGGTCTGGCTGTTCTAATGTGTCTTTTGTTGGGTTTGGTGTCAAAGAATCATAAATATGTCACTTCTAAAAATTTTGATGCAACCCCCAAAACGCCCCAAAAATTTTTTTGGAGCTTAAAAAATTTTCTTTGGCATATTAAAAAAATGAAAAATTTTGGAGTGCGAGTTCATACATTTTTTTTTAGCTAAAGTACCCAAATCTGACATATGTCACTTTATGTGGTAATAACATTGAAATGCTTTTACTTACTTAAGTTATTTTGAAATTGTTTTTCAGGACACTTCGTACTCTATGTTAGTGGTAAATTTTGGTTGATAGCTTTTGTGTTTATTTTTATTAAAAAAAAGCTGAAATGAACAGAACTTTTTTAAAATATCAGTTTTCAAACTTTGAATGTTTTGTTTTTAAATAGACAACAAACGAAAAAATATTAATTTTTAAACTTTAAACCACAATTTTCAAATATTTTTATTTTTTATGATGTAAGAAGGCCTATAAGTTTAAAAAAAAATTTCAAATCCCATTTTTTAATGTCCAGCTCCGTTTTGAAGTGGCTATGAGAACCTTATATAGTAGTAAACTCCCATAAATCATCTGGTTTTAAAAACTGCAAAGTTTTAAAAACAATGTTTAGAAAGTTTGTTAACCTTTTAGGTGTTTCACAAGCATTTAAGCAAAAAGGAAGAGAAACTAAAAAAAATTTAAAAAAAATTTTATTTTTTTTGCCATTATTTTTCTAAAAAACAGATGTAATTAACAGGAAAAAAACTTGCTTTTTGTCCCATTCAAAATTTTTTTGAAATGCCTAAGTTTCCTTTTGTTTTTCAGTGATTATACAGGGTTAGAAAATTTTAAAAGTACTAATGGGTTTTTGGGACTCCTTTTTATTAATTTGTTTTAGACCCCCCATTTTAAAGGGGATTTACGCTTCATCATTTGTGTGTTTCTTGTACTTTCAGTTTTCATCCTAAAATCCAGCGGTGCTCTTCCCCCCCCAGTGGGTGTTTCTTAACGAAGGGGGGTACTCCCCTCCCTTTAATATTTTTGCTCGCCTCGGTCATGTGTTTGTTTGGATCATGGGGGGGGATAGCACATCCCGCTCTTCCCTCCCTTCTGTCTGAGTCCACAGTCACGTTCGTTCCCTCCCTATGCGTCTTTTTTTTGTAAGAGCGTATGTTACAACCACAGCCCGGTTCAGTCAGACAGTTTTTTATGGACTATCTCTTTTCACAGTGGAGGTTTGTTACAGTTGAATCCCTCTTCTATGAAATCCAGAGCAACACAGATCTGTCTCCCTTCTATGATTACAAAGGGGCATTAGGCACCCAAACACAATTTGCGTTTTCTGATTTTAGAAGCAGCTGCAGTGTTTTTGTGGAGGCTGGCGTCAAGTAAAAAGTCGCCCCCCCCTTATTCTGAGTGAGAGAGCGGAAGCATGCTCCGTGAATTGGGGCCAGACAGAAAGTAAATTAGTAAAACCTTACCAATGAAAATGAAAGGAGGTGGAAAAGACCGACACGGGGGAAAATGTTTACAGAAAACGAAGAAAGGGGGAAGTGAAAACAAGACAGTTTGCAAATACATCCAATTGCAAATTGCTTTTTTTTCATGCCCTTATTTGAAAACCATTTAATTTAAAGATAAAAAACCCCCTTTTAAAGGTTTGAAAGCCTTGAGGTATGAAAACATAACAAAAACACATCCAATTAACCCCATTTGGGAAACACACCCCAAGGGATTCATTAGGGTAAGGTTTCAAAATTTTTCCCCCAGGGTTTTACACACATTTTTTTTACTTTGGCAGAAATTTTTTTTTTTTTATTTTTTGCAACAATATTCAGTGTTAGATTAAAGGTGACACATTCTGGAAACTATACCCCTCAGGAAATTCATCAAGGGGTTTGTGTGATTTTTTCCCCCCGGTTTTACACAAATTTCCCCAATCCATTTAAAGGGCGCAGCAAGTTTTAAACCTTCCTGAAAGCCACTTTTTTTAATCTGACATGTGTCCTTATGTGGAAAACTTTTGACACTTTTACCCATCCCTGGATTTAGAGCCGTTTTCTTGGACAAAATTTTGGGTTTTTTTAGGTGCATACAATCCTTATTTGTGAAAAATATAATGAACATTTGGAAAAATTTTACATTTTCAAAGTTCAATTAGTTCTGCATGCAAGACAGATGTTTTTCCCTCAAAATTTTATAAATACACTA